>WBNM01045826.1:1360-13581 GCA_013399055.1 Ramphastos sulfuratus
GGCTTCACCAAGGGCAAATTGTGCCTGACAAACCTGGTGGCCTTCTATGAAAAGATCACAACATTAATAGATGAGGGACGAGCAACTGACATCATCTACCTGGACCTGAGCAAAGCCTTTGACACTGTCCTGCACCACATCCTGGTCTCCAAGCTGGTAAATCACAGGTTCGATGAATGGACAACTCAACAGATTAAAAACTGCTCAACAGCTGCACCCAGAGAGTGGCTGTCAATGGTTTCATGTCAAGGTGGAGACCAGTGACAGGTGGCATCTCTCAAGGATCAGTACTGGAACTGATCTGGTTTAACATCTTCATTGGTGACATGGACAGTGGCATTGAGTGCACCCTTAGCAAGTTCACTGATGACACCAAGCTTTGTGGTGCAGCTGACACACTGGAGGGCAGGGATCCATCCAGAGGGACCTTGGCAGGCTGGAGAGGTGGGCCCATGCCAACCTCATGAGGTTCAACAAGACCAAGTGTAAGGTCTGCATCTGGGTTGGGGCAGTGACTTCTTTGAGAGCCCTGAGGAAAGAGACTTGAGGGTACTAGTGGATGAGAAATTTAACATGAACCAGCAGTTTGCATTGCAGCCCAGAAAGCCTGGGCAGCATCAAGAGAAACAAAGCCAGCAGGTCAAGGAAGGTAATTCTTCCATTCTATTCCACTCTGGTGAGACTCCATCTTGAGTTCTGGAGCATCCAGTTCTGGAGCCCCTATGACAAGAAAGATATGGATGTGTTGGACTATGTCCAGAGAAGGGCCACAAGGATGATCAGAGGCCTGGACTACCTCTCCTATGGAGACAGACTGTAGAAGCTTTTGGAGACAGATTGGAGTTGTCCATTAGGCCTCAGCTCTCAGATGAGTCTGCAGTTGTTGGACTACATAATATAGAGGATGTGAAGTTGCCAGTAGCCACTCAAACTGTACATCATAGGCAACACAGAACAAATCGTGACTCTTTAGTTTCCATACATGATCTGATTCATCGTCTGGAGTGCCAAGACATCATTAAATAAAAACCATTCAACTTTCAACAGTCCAATATGGCCTGTATGAAAGATAAATGGAGAATGATGATTGACACTTGACTTCTGCAGCCTAAATGAAGTAACTCTGCCTATGAGTTCTGCTGTGCCAGACATGTTAGAACTCCAGTATGAGCTGAAATCCAAGGAGGCCAAATGGTATGAAACCATAGATACTGCTAATACTTTCTTCTCTATTCCAACAGTGGAGGAATGCAAGCCTCAGTTTGCTTTTACCAGGAGGGGGATACAGCATACGTTTAACCATCTATCCCAGGGGTGGAAGGACAGCTCAACAACCTGTCATGCAGTGATCCATGATGTGTTGGAGAAAGGTGGAGCTCCAGGACATCTGCAGTTCATTGATGACATCATTGTCTGGGGGAACACAGCAGAAGTTTTTGAGAAAGGTAATAAAATAATTGACATTCTACTGAAGACAGGATTCGCCATAAAGCAAGACAAGGTGAAAGGACCTGCTAGAGAGATCCAATTTCTGGGAATTCATTGGCAAGATGGCAGCCGCCACATTCTGCTGGATATGATAAATAAAGTTTCCACCATGGCAAATTGCACAAATAAGCACACATTATCTTTCTTAGGAACAGTTGGATTTTGGAGGCTGCACATCCCTGGATACAGTCAAATTGTAAAACCTATATATGACGTGACTTGAAAGAGGATCAACTTTAAGTGGGGACCTGAACAACAAACAGCCTTTGACCAGATAAAGCAGGAAGTAGCTCATGCAATGGGTTTGGGACCCATTTGAACTGATCTGGACATAAAGTACCTTCTGTACACAGCTGCAAGTGATAATGGTCCAACCTGGTGCCTATGGTAAAGAGCCCCAGGAGAAACATGTGGCAGACCACTTGGTTTCTGGAGTAGAGGATATAAAGGGTCAGAAGCAAACTATACTCCAACAGAGAAAGAGATCTTTGCACTTATGAAGGAATAAAATATGCTTCTGAAGTAATCAGAATGGACTTTCAACTTCTTTTGGCTCCCAGATTACCAGTTCTGAACTGGATATTTGAAGGAAAGGGTCATCGCCACATCAAGCAATCGATCTTACCTGGTCTAAGTGGATGGCTCTGATAACACAGCGAGCACGCATGGGGAGTTTTGAATGACCTGGCATAGTTGAGATGGCTACTAACTGGCTGGAAGGCACAAACTGTGTAAGTCCTTCAGAGGAGAGAGTGATTTGGGCTGAGGAAGCTCCTCCTTGCAGTGATTTGTCTAATGAAGAAAGGAACTATGCATTATTCACAGATAGTTTCTGTCACCTTGTTGGAAACAAGTGAAAATGGAGAGCTGCAGTTTGGAGCCCTGTGCAAGCAGTGGCTGAAGCAAAAGCTGGAGAAGGAGAATCAAGCCACTTTGCAGAGGTAAAACCTATCCAACTTGCTCTTGATGTGGCTGAGCATGAGAAACGGCCCATGCTTTACCTCTATGCTGATTCATGGATGGTCGCCAATGCCTTGTGGATTGGCTAAAGGACTGGAAAAGGAATAATTGGCAACAGAAAGGAAAGCCAGTTTGGGCTGCTGACTTATGGCAGGACATTGCTACCCATCTAGAGAAAATTCCCATAAGAGTACAACACATAGACGCTCACATGCCCAAGAGTAAAGCTACCAAGGAGCACCAACACAGCCAACAGGGAGATTTGGCTGCCAAGGTGTTTCAGACAGATGCAAACTGTGACTTGTATTTAGATGAGGAAAACTGAGGTGAGCTGTTCTTAGCCTGGTGGGCCCACAGTTCTTTGGGACATCAAGGTAGAGGTACTACCTACCAGTGGGCACAGGATAGAACAATCAACATATCCATGGAGACTATAATGCAAGTTATACATGACTGTGATATTTGCACTGCTATTAAACAAGCCACGCATCTGAAGCCCTTGTGGTATGGTGAGCAATGTACAAATAGGTACAAATAAGTACAAACATGGTGAAGCATGGCAGATTGATTTTATCACTCTACCTTGTTCTTGGACTGGAAAGCAGTATGTGATGACCATGATAGAGGCAAGCACCTGATGGCTGGTGACCTATCCAGTTTCCCATGCTACTTCATGTAATACCATTCTCATGTTGGAAAGACAAAACATGTGGAGACATGGGACTCCAGAGCAAATTGAATCAGATAATGGCACTCATTTTAAGAATAACCTTCTAAAAACTTGGGCCAAAGAGCATGGTATTGAGTGGATATACTACATCCCCTATTATGCACCCGCCTCAGGCAGATTAAACGTTAAAATGGTTTGCTGAAAACAACTTCAAAAGCAATGTGGGGAGGAACCTTAAAGAATTGGGAGAAACATCTAGCCCAAGCTTTCTGGGTAGTGAAAAGTCAAGGTTCTATCAACCAAGCAGGTCCAATGCACTCAGATCCGTTACAAAAGGTAAAAGGTGACAGAGTTCCTATTATTCATGAAAACAACCTGTTGGGGAAGACTTTAGCTGAAAGTAGATATAAGGTGTTGTGAGTTCTTTTGCAGATAATTGTGGTGCCCATAAAACCAACTCTACATAAGCATGAACTCTGTGAGTCCGAAGAGTCCTGCTCCCGCTTGCCCCATCCCCATTTTCTTTAAGGTTATTATATTCTGTAGTAGTTTATTTTTTCTATACTGTTATATTTAGTTTAAACTGAAAAAAAAGTACAATTTTCATTTTTCCAACTTTCCAAATTCTGAGTTGTGGTGAATTTACTGGGAGAGGGATCCACTCTAACCCATCACAAATATACTTTTACATAACACTTCTAAACAGACTGTTTCACAAAACATAAACTAATCATACCTATTTGCTGTATGTCACATAAGTTCCAGGTTATGACTGTTTATATACTTATGTCTGTTTTATTACAGAGTTATCTATAAAATCTTCTAATGTCCATACAGACTTTTAGAATATCTAATAGCCCTTCTGTCTGTCTTCAGTTCTTCAGGGACTGCAATTCCTAGAGTGATTCCTTTAGTGAATTTCCCAGTGTCTTCTCCTCATTAGTGGCTCATTAACTGGGATTCCTGCCTTGATAGCTTTTGTTTCTCAGTAGCCGGAGTCTGAAGTATCGACTCGGTTTTCCTCTCCTTCCTTCTGACTTGGAATTATATTGTATTTTTACCCTCAGGATTATAGTCGTGGGGTTTTGGCAGTGTTTTTATACAGGAAACACACCTGAGATAACAGTGCATCTTGTGAATAATATTTGCACTAGCTATCATAAGGCTACATGGGCTCACTCAACAGCCTGTTTGGTCCATCTTGTGATCGTAGCTGGTACTGTTTTGCTGCACAAACTCAGCATTTTCCTGGTTTGCTGTGTTCCTGTTTTCCAAGTGTTGACTGATTAGACTATTTAATTCTGTATTTATAAATACCCTCTGTGTAAATACTTGCTGTTGACTGAGAATCCAAATGAAATTCACATAATCCAGTGAAATTTTGACATTAATAACAATTAATATTCATACTGGGAAACTAATATTAATAATTCATATTTCAATATTAAATAATAACTTCGAAAACCTGACTATTGTGCTCATATCTTCATTTGAAATAACAGCCATATAATCTCCTCTGTTGTGTCATGTTCCAGATTATTCGCCATGTTACCTAGCTAGACAAAACATTCAAAGATGTCTGAGTGATTTAGAAGCAGAAGAGCATTTGCAAACAGCAAAAAAAAAAAAAAAAACCCTAAGGCAAGGAGCGGGAGACCTACACATCTGTTTTCTATATACTGGATAGCAAGCTATCAAAACTGCCTATCAAGCAAGCTATCTATATACTGGAAAGCAAGCCTCTTTACTATAAGAGTAAAAGGCTGCAGATAGATTAGGTGAATGCTTCTAAATCTATCAGTAAGGAAAACCTCGGGAGGACCAAAGCATCTTATAATCAGCCCATAACAAACACCAAACTCTTCAGTTTTAAGGCAAGGCTATAGAGAATTGCTTATGTCTGCTCTGATACCACAGACTGCAGCCTCCTTTTGAAATGCTCCAGCATGGGAAGCCAGGCAATGCAGCTGGAGCTGCAGTTCTGAACTTTAGCTGTAGGTCCTTCATAGGAATATTTGTATTTTATGTCAAAGGTCACGACAATCCTAAATTCCATTTTTTACTACAAGAATATGTGTAATTTGCATTTCACAAATCTGTAAACTTATACTAAATGGAACTGTTACAAAATTTACTCTTTCATGGCATCTTTAGAGATTTGTAAAGTTTCATTAAGAGAGATTAGAGTGAGACACAAAGGTCATTACATGTCCAAGGCCACTTAGTTGTTGGAATAGAATAACTAGCAACAATAGGGAATGAGATGGTCTGGCTGTCTTCTGTATTTATCTCATGCTTCCTTCACTTCAACTGTCCCATAGCACATGGTATGTTGAGTTCAAGCCTGCAAACACTTTTACCCAATTAGCAGTCCCTCAGTCAATGGTCTGGTTCAAGCTGTTTCAATTAATGTTGGCTTTTACCAGGTCCCTTTACCATTTGGATTCAATAGAATTGAATGTCCTATTTTATGCCTTTGCAATGGAATTTTTAAAGCATTTGCTTCTCAGAAAGGTCCTCACTTTTCTTTTAAGCTGGTATTCTCAGTTAATAATTCTGCTTGATTTAAATTTAATGCCAAATTAGTGCTATTTTATAGGGTGTTTGCTTTGCAAATGGAGAGCTGGTAAATCAGTGTGCTGATTTCTGTTGTCACCTCAGATGATTATCTGTACTCAAGATTGCAGTTTCATACTTGTCATTTGTCTCTCTTTTACAAGATCTTTGTTGCACTCCTGTCTCAAAGCTTCTTGTTTACAAATATCTGACTACACTAAGCTTACAATTAAATTTTTTATAAGCCTAAAAAAATATGAAGCTGCAAAAAAGCAAGAACATTTTAAATGTAACTGTGCATTAAGTATGCTGAGTCATTGTTTTAGTTTTATACAGTACATATTTCTGCCTAATGTGAAATGAGCTAAGAACCAAATTTGAAAACCATCAGCACCTTTGTTTTTGGCTTTGTACCTTGAGCTAAATATAGAATGTGTAAAGACTATTAATTAACCCCTTGAGACATGAGTTTCCCATCAATGTGTGGAACAGGAACATGTTTTTAATTAGGCAGTAAAGCTCCCAGGATTTATGCTCACTCAAAATTTGCACTGAAAAAAGACTCCATGTTTAAATAAAGTAAAAATTGTATCACACTCCCACCAGAGGCAGGAAACTCAAGGTTAAGGGTAGTAAGAAGTTATTAATCCAAGATACCAAGAAATTTTAATTAGTATGAGGGTTAGATACACCTTTTTCTTACTTGAAGTGGCAATCTATTAGCCTTCGTCTTTCCTCTTTTTGCTAAGATTTTTATTAAGATGTGTTCATGCCCTTAAGAATTCCCCAGGATGCTCAGAATTCTCCCAATTTGGCTTGTTGGATAGTCAAATGAAAAAGAAGTTCTGTGTACAGCTAAGCTTGGATGATGCCCAGCAAAATGCGTACTTGTCTAACATAAAACAAGTGAATAGTCCTGTTGAAACCAATGGAATTACTTGCACAAGTGAAGTTAGCCACACATTTAAATACATAAGTGAATCACGGGCTGTTTAATGTTAAAATGGGGCTTTGGTCTGGTGATTTGTCATAACCCACCTTAATCCAAACTCAACAGAATACTTCAGAGGGAATGTAATCTTACTTGTAGTATTATTTCGGTTTTCAGTTAAACTTTATAGAGCAATTTTAATATTGATACTTGTAATAAAGCATGCTGTAAATAAAAGTTACAGAAACATAGTGCCTGCATTCTTATTCTGCTGTATTTGCTATTCAGTCATTTTAATTTTCAATCAGAAATTCCAGAAATGCCAAATTCACACAACGGTCTTGAGGGTCTGGAAAATATCTTGTTTTAAATAAAAACTTATTTAAGTTACACAAACACAGGGAGGGAGAGCAGTTCACACTGGGAAGCCTGTTTGGTTTTCTTTGTGCATGTTTCACTTACAGTTAAACACTGTATTGATCTGTCTATATATATATATATATACACACACATATATTTTTAACTTTCTTTATTCTAAAGATTTTGATAAAACCCTTCACACTCTCATATCTTATCTTATAGTGCTAGATTTCAGGCTAATTAAATTTTTGTGGACAATTGATAAAACAATAAAAACAGTAGTTCCAAGTAAATGTCTCCAGACCAGCTGAAAAGAGCTTTAACTTTGTGACTTCTGGTCTACAGACTTTCTGTATGGTACAGTACCATGGATAATTTTTACTCTTCCCTGGAGAACACTTCCTCCCACCTTCCCATGTCCTGTGTAATGACCTTAGGATCAGGGCCGCTCTTTGGCCTGATACTCAGGTTTGCAGCCCCATTAACCTCATAGTTTTCTCTGATCCCTTGATGAATCGATTCAGTTTGCTAACACATAAGAAAATTATTTAGTGGTTGATTTTTCACCTGGGTTAGTGTTCTGCATTTAGTGTCCTGAGTCCTTTCTCTAAGCTACTGGATGAATATGCAGTGCAGTCATTAGGACTCCTAAAAAGTTAGCATGTTTTAATATGCTTTTAAATAAGTATTTCTTTGATGATTGGTTCTGTTCTGGGTTCAGTTATCAGAACTCTTTAGATAATATGATCCTTTAGGAGGAACACTTAATTAGTTAAGTCTAAAATCTTCCAGCTTACTCTGGTGTAGTGGAAAAAGGAGCTCAGCACAACTATTTGGTATCTCTGACACTGGAAAATCAGAGGTGGCTGCACAACTGAAATCTAACCATTTTTTGCTTTCTGATCCTGTCAGTTAATAAGCAAAGCTTTTTGTTGAGAAAGCTGCTATCAACATACACGTGCACGATCTTGATTTTGCTGAGTGTTTTTGGGGCACAACTGGGCCAAAACATTTTGCTTTATTTTAGAATGCAAGCGGGCTATAACAGTATGCTGCTGTGTACTGGTTGGGCTTCACAGGCAATACAGTGTCCTGATTTTTATCCCACTCTTCTCCCATCTTACTATGTTGCCTGTATTCATGTAAACTTCATGTGTATCATGATCATAGACTTTTTCTACTAATGTAAACTGTTTCCTGGTACTAATTATCTCTTGCTTTCAATTTGATAGAATCAATGATTTCTAACATAATTCAAATACTATTTGTGAAAATACGAAGAGAGGGCAAATATATACTCTTGTTACAGTAAAGAATTTGTTACATAAGTTACGTAGAAAACTCTTGTGTAATAGGGACATCTTTGGAACATTGTTAATTAGAAGTTATGCTCAGCAGAGAACAAGCGTCTTGGATAACTGGGAATTAAGAGGATGGTTAAATGCTGGAGCCATTTCTCAGAAATGCAGTGAAATCCCTGTTCCTTAGAGGTCGGATAATTAAAACTTTACCCATCCTTATTGTTTTGATGGTACTCTTAAGCTGGTTCTGCTTTGAGGGCTTGAAGCAAGTGAGCAGAAATCTGTCATAGTCTGGTTTCTGTTTTCTGAGGTGTGATATACACAGGCTAATCTTTTGGCTTAGAGGAATACAATTTAAAACCTTTGATACACAGGCAGTGATGATTTTTCTGCAACATGTTAAATAACCTCAGCAGGGGACTGTGTTATAACATTTCTGTGCTATTATATGTAGCTGTTACATTTTGGTGGTGCAGTCATGCAAGAGGCCAAGAACTAAATGCCAGGAGCATGGAGACTTGTATGTAATTTGAAGTTAAGACTACTTCATGCTTGTGTGCGGTTGACAGACTGCGTCCCCAGCCAGCCTAATTCTGTGAAAATCTTCACCACAGCTCTCAGTCTTGTTAGTTGCTAGGACTGTACCCATCCGTCAAAAAGATATTCTAGCTTTGGGAATTCAACACAAACAGGGGTTTTGTTAATGGCATTCAGTTACATAATATTTCATAAACTCCAGGAAAGAAAACCAAAACCAAAACAAAAACCAAAAAGAAACCTGTACCCGATATGTTTGAAAAATATTTCTTGTAGAGGTGGTGAAGCTGATATGTTGTATTTCTTGTAGCATCTGAATCAGTAGGCCGTTTGAAGTGTTATTTGCATAGTAAATGAATTATTATATCTCAGGTAACACGTAATTCATGTAATTAATTCTCATGTGTTTTATCTCAAAAATAAGTCAAAATAAGTCACATATAAAATTATGTAAGTCACATATAAAATTAGACTTTCAGTGATGCACTCACAGACCTTTGAGCTACTTGATATAGAGAGGTGTCTAAGAACCAAGTGTCCATCTCCAAGATGAACTACATGCTATGGAGAGTTTATGCATTTATTACAGTGGTGCATGAAAAGGCTAAGTCTGTACCGGGAAACTCAACAGGTCCTGTTTATAACCTTGAATACTCCTCTACAGGTGTCCCATACTGTTTTAATCGTTAGCATGTTTCCTGGCATGATTTTGATCCATGCTAACTGGCAGTCTCTTAGGAAGTCCTTGGGCAAGTTCCAAGGAACATATGGCCAAGCATAGGACAGGGAAGGTATAGCAATCAGGAAAATGATCTGTGTCCAGACACCTTTGCCCAGAGCCTTCAGTG
Source organism: Ramphastos sulfuratus (assembly GCA_013399055.1). Lineage (NCBI taxonomy): Eukaryota > Metazoa > Chordata > Aves > Piciformes > Ramphastidae > Ramphastos > Ramphastos sulfuratus. Next base: position 11,012 of record WBNM01045826.1, read on the forward strand.
CTCTTGATCCTCCCTCAGCAGAATAGACAAAACACTTTGGTTTTTTTCCCTGTAAACTCACTTCAGTCTATGCTAGATTGTTTCAAAGTATAAACTTTTTTCTCAGTTCTCCTCATCGCCTTTGAGGCCAGTACTAGGAATGTTTGCTAGCATATCCATGTCAGTCTGCATATGTGTCAGTGTGATTCCTGACTGGCACAGCAGTCCCAGATGGTCTGGGCATGGACACACAGCTGCTCTGTCAAACTATTCTGTAATGCTATAGCTGGCTTAGTTTTATCAAAACATTGAGCATCTTTATAAGCTGTGCCTGTACTGTGTTTCAGTGCCAGCATTCCTGTACCAACAGAGCACTGCAAGCTCAGGTTGCAGCCTTAAGGCAGAGCATGATCCAAAGATTAAAGTGATACAACTAGCCTACGAGGTCTTTTACAGATGAATTCCACTACTCACCATTCACCCCCTGGCAGATTATACAAGCAAACATTCATTATTCCTGCAAGACCTCTGTGTAGGTTTTTGCATACTTATTTCTCTCATACAAGCAGGAGCATCTCATATATTGAATCAATTGCTGGAGTGAAACTCCATTTGAACTTTTTTTCCAGTCCAAATGTGAAAACCTAACCGACTGAAAACATAGTTCTTAGTCTAAAGCAAAATCAGCTGCAGTTATGCGTATCTTTTCTCTCTCTCTCTCTCTCTTTTTTTTTTTTTTCCCTAGTGTCATGGCAAAAAAGTCTGCATAGACCAGTGTGGGACAGTAACTGTAAGTTTCCCATTCTATCAGTAATAGGAACTATTTTTGTGAGTGGCTGGTACACTGCTGGAAACTGACACAGCTGATTTATGTTTGCAGACTTGTGGACCAAACTCAGTTCTGGGATAAGAAGATAGAAATTCCACTTAAGATTATAGGAATGGTGCCCATGTTTAGAAGTGCTTTAACTACAGAAGAGAGAGAAGCACTTAAGTTCCCCAAATCTTAGCAGGAAGGCAGGGATGTCTTACTCATGACTCAAGTCAGTGTGTCCTTTGTTGAAGCTGATTCATCAAAGCACTATTCTTTGCCAGAGGCCATAACAATTATTCATCATTACCTAGGACACAAAGAATTTAGCAGGAAGGTTAGTGCAGATCAGGTTGTGTCATCTGATTCTGAATCTACTCCACCTTACCAGTCACTAGCCTGTTGATTTTTGCTTATGAAAGCAGGTGCTTGAACTGGGGGATAAAGCTAAAAATTTATTAACTCTACTTTAGTAATAATGCCCAGGGTTTAGAAGCATGGAAATGTGTATGTGTGGCTTGACAGTAAGTATGTCAAAGATGCATTGTTTGTAGAGGTCTGTGGGTACGAGAGAACATGCTAGCTGTGGTTTATTTATCCTTCTCTACTCCTCAATCCTCATAGTAGTATCACACTTTTCTTTTTTTTCCCCTGAAACAACCTTTGTAGATGTCTGAAACTTTAAGGAAGTTTTGCATCCTCACGTTAACTGATTAGCTGCATCATTCTTTACTGCATTCAAAAGGAGGTTAGGGAAGAAACTGAGTCTTGGACAAGAGAATCTTGTGTTGTTTATTCCTGAGCTGAGAGCAAGACCGCATACTCTTTGTTGTGAGTTAGTGTGTACCCTGTTTCAAGCAGCAAATTTATAGTGAAAGAAAATATTTCTTAGGTGCCATGCTACTCCACCCTTGAGTAATGTGCTTTGTTCTATAATATACTTGTAGAATAGGTATGAGGCTCTGCAGGAGGAACAGGTCATCAGCAAGGATGAGGACTCAAAAAGCCCAGAAACTGCACCAAATCCAGGCTGCCTCAGGCCAGCCATCAAAAGCCCAGAAGCTGCACCACAGATAGGTTGCCTCAGGCCAGCCATCAAAACCCATCCTGAAAAGAAACCTAGAAGGGTCATTGTTATAGCAGACTCCCTACTGAAGGGAACAGAGGGCTCACTATGCAGATCGAACCCACTTCATAGAGAGGTCTGCTGCCTCCCTGGTGCCCAGATAAGGGACATTGCAGGTAAAATTCCCAACCTCATGAGTCCTTCAGACTACTACCCACTCATGGTCTTTCAAGTGGGTAGTGAAAATGCAACAATGAGAGGCTCACGATCAATTAAAAGAGACTTCAGGACCTTAGAGCAACTGCTAAGGGGATCAAGTTGTGTTCTCGTCTATCCCTCTAACATCAGCAATGGACGAGGGAACATTTAGGAAGAGCCACCAGCTCAATTCATGGCTGCGGGGCTGGTCTCATCAACAGGGGTTTGGATTCTACAATCAAGTATCGGTTTCTAAGGCACCAGAGCTGCAAACAACTAATGGGATGCACTTGTCCTGGAGGGGAAAAAGGATCCTGGGGCAGGAATTGGCAGGGTTCATTGATAGGACTTTAAACTAGCTTTGAAGGAGGAAGAGCTTAACAGAGCACTGGATGGATAAAGAACTGGCTTGAAGGCTGCACCCAAAGAGTGGCTGTCAATGGCTCCATGTCCCAGTGGAGGCAGTGACAAGCAGAGTCCCTCAGGGACTCTGGTTCTGGGACCAGTCTTGTTCAA
>WBNM01045834.1:0-40507 GCA_013399055.1 Ramphastos sulfuratus
CGTGGCCCTCCTGTGGACCTGCTATTAATTACAGAATTCCCACTATTAACTACAGCAAATGGAATGTAAACAGCCTTTATTATACCCTGTCGGGACCTTTCTCCTTGCTTTTGTTTTCCAGACTCTGTTAAGATATCATAGCAGACTCAAATCCTCGTCATCCGTCTCAAACCCTTTCTCCATACGGCCCATAGATGGCAATGCTCTGCCTCCAACCTCAGCTTCAGCGGGAGCCTTTGCTCACCCCTCGAGCTGCACACTTAACCTCCCTGGCAGTATGACAGCTTCTTAAATCATTAGTAATTTTGCTAAATGCTTTCATTTTTTTGTCCGATCAACAAGCGTTATTCATCAGCTCCAAAGAGGTCTGAATGCAGCGTGCCGCCGAGCGAGCGCTTCGTGGAGCTGAGGGCAAGCTGAAATGCTGACTCACAGTTTCAGGGCTCCTCGGCCATATAAAGGCATGTTTTATAGATACTGCAGGGAAGAGCGACCCATTTGCTACTTGCTGCAGGCAGTGTTTATATACAAACCTAATAGCTCACATTTTATCCACATAAACAAAACTGACTTAGGCGATACCTCTGTTACGTTTACCTACAATTAAGAATGAGGAAAATTTGTTTTTCTTTGGAAAAGAAGTGACCTGACAGGCACTGCATAGCTGCCATGCTGTATCATCAACTCCCCATTCACCTCACATCACCTATCCCCACTAACTCACCTCCCAAGAATGCTTCTTGTAATTCAAAATAACTGCTTACGCAGTTAAAAATAATTTTCGGAGGACATCTGATGATAAACAGCTAAAAAAAAATGGCTTCAGGCCATTACACTCAACCCAACTTGAGACCTGAGGAGAGGCAACGTTTAAAATGGGCCAGGACTGGCTGAGACCAAAGCTCCATTTTCAAATCTGCTAGTTTTCAACTGTGCTACTGGCAAAACACAACTTCCACAAGTAGGATAGGTTGAAACGCTACAGAGCAGAAACAGAAGGGACCATTCTGAGAAATCGTAAATAGTAATCATAGAAGCACAGAATGGTAAGGTTGGAAGGGACCTCAAAGATCATTTAGTTCCAACCCTCTGCCATAGGCAGGGACACCTCCCACTAGCACAGGTCACTCAAGGCCTCCTCCAACCTGGGCCTTGAACATCTCCAGGGAGGGAGCAGCCACAACCTCCCTGGGCAACCTGTNCATGAGGTTGGCTTGGGCCCACCTCTGCAGCCTGTCCAGGTCCCTCTGGATGGATCCCTGCCCTTTAGCAAGTCAGCTGTGCCACATAGCTTGGTGTCATCTGCAAACTTGCTGAGGGTGCACTGATTCCTCTGTCCATGTCACTGACAAAGATGTTAAACAGTACTGGTGCCAGCACTGACCCCTGAGGGTAATACTTGAAATGAAGCTTAAGATAGTAGTTGCACCTATATACATGATACGGGCCCACGATAAAGATATCAGCCAAGTGGAAAAACAACAAAACAGGTGCTAAGAGAAGATTTGTGTGTAACATACAAAGCAGTTAAAATATATGGCATGCAAAATGAATAGTTCTTCAACACCACTTTGGAATAATTTCCATAGAACACCTGGTTCTGCTATTTGTGAAGCATGTGTAACTTTACACGAGCATGTGTCATCTATTTTCTCCCAAAGTATAAAGGTAAACTAGGTTTTAGGCTTAAAAAAAATAAAACAAATAACCCTGCTGTAAAGATTAGGGTAGAGAAATGCTTTCCTTATTATTGGAGTGCTATGGCTTCCCTTACAGGACAGTCTAGTAGTTTGGAATTACTGCATAGGCCACTATATCAACAGGGTCCTATACATGCTCAGGAGAACACAGGTGGCCCACAGAAGAAGACACATATAAAAATGACACCTGAACTTAGGGTCACAATCTGCAAATGTCAAATATGGAGATGAGAATAAGTGAAGGATAGAGAGTAGACAACATTGCTATGAAAGCTGTCTTTCATGTCCAACACTCTTTACAAGAGAACTTGTAAAACAAGGTTAATCTGGATCACTGCCCACCTCCTCTCTAGGCAGGTCAGACTTTGGAGTCTGAGTGCTAAACAGGATGAGCAAACACTCATGATGATCCTCCTTTTTATTAATGCTGTAACATCTCTGAGAGCTGAACTGTGCTGTATCATTTACTTCTACGAATCAACCATCTCCAGAGGCTCCCATGTTTTGTCCTGTAGTTAAACATCTCCTTCAAATACCATTCAATACCTGTAAAAATTGTGCCTAACTACAAAGTGATGATTTGTAGAAGGCTGAACAGTTACACGACTGGAAGGCTCTAACTTTTTCCCATAAAGACTGAAGGTCTGCTAGAGCAGCAAAGAAGCTGAGTTAATATGCTGATTCTTCTCTGATTTCTAACAGAAACAAGCATCAAATGTCATTAAATCTACCTGAAAGTACAATAAACCTTACTGATCTTGTCACTCAATCTTTTGCCACCAAACAATTTTGACTGCTGATGTCAAAGTAGGAAGCCATATTCACAGTATTAACTATGCAACACAATAATGAAACTGTAATTAATATAGGAATAAACACACATGAAAAGGTTGCAAGGCAAGAATGCTACAGAAAATGTCTACTTCTTTTTCTTTACCTCTAGAGGGGTAACGTTTTTGGAGGCCCAGGCTGATCTTCCATGACTGGTAACACTGAGACAGGGCAGATCATTCCCCAGACCCTGCAGTTAACTTGCATTATCCAAACTGCAGCTTTGCTTTATTTGATATGAGGAGCAATGCTAAAGCTGGAGGGATAACTGCATTCAGCCACATGTATAGACAAAGAGGAACTGTCACAACACATCAGCCTTAAGATAAACGATTAAGTTCCTCTTCTGGAGCCATTAACTCTGCTAGGCACAACGCAGACACAATGAGGCACTTTCCAAGTGATCATGAGAATGGCTAAATAAGCAGTCTTTAAAGAATATTAACTTCACCTGCTTTTGATGCCATCAAAAGCACATGATTAAAATATTGTTGCTGAGACAACTGTATCTGTGATTTACTAAGACACACACTACAAGTTCATGCTGGGATTCACACCTTTTCTAGTCCATTCTAATTCATAACCGTTAAGTATTTCCTATTATTTCCTCTCTGCAGGTAAAAGCCCCAAGTTCTTACACTTTCAGATGTAAATTCAGGAAGGGGGGGATGCTGCATGCTTTCTGCTCTGTCTCTGTAACACTGCAACTCCTAAGAAGCCTAACAGCAAAACAAGCTAGGTATAATACACATATATGAGCATTCATATATATGTGTGTGCAAATATATATACATATATCCACACACACATATACCCATAAATGTATATGTTTGAAAAATAAAGTATTATTTTTAAAGGTTTTGTTTTAAGAAGAAACATAAATAAGGTATTTTAGAAGAGTGCTTTCACCAAAATATGTCAATTTTACAAACAACTACTACAGTTAATTAGAATAACACATTAGTAAAATCAAACATTTCAGAAACAACCTCAAAGAATTTAGGCTGAAGAACATTCCTGAAGCAACTCTCCAGCAAAGACTGACACTACTATTAGGGGAAAAAAAAAATTAAATTACTTGGGAAAATAATTGTAGTACAGACAAAAAAAAATTAAAAATAAATCCAGAAGTATCCAATCTGATGTTCTTTATGTGTTAACTGTTAGAACTGTTAAACCAAAATTCTGTTAAGGCTACCAAACAGAGTCAAAGCCTTTGTCACGTCTACAGTCTGCTGCTGAGTATCAGTAGACAGGTTCTTATTTCCCTGCACACTGTGTCATCCACTTTCTTATCACTTCTTATCACTTGTTTTGACCATTGTACAGGTTTAACCATACAACACAGAGAAAGGCAAAGCTGGAAGCAGTTACAATTTCACTCTTAAATTGTGTAGCTCTTGCCTTAGGAGAGAAATAAAGTAGTACTTTTGAGGAGGAAGAAGCCTTTTAAAAATTAGGAAGGGTTCTTGAAGTAAAGGAGATGCACTCCCCTAGCACACACACACACCCCAGAGGCTCCATCTTCACCCTGAATGTCACCTTCCTTCAATATAAAATGTAACTCAAACCACATCACCCCAGTTCCTGCGCTGAGAGTTGTGGTACAGCAGAGCATTTCTATTGGATTCAAGATGGTCAATGACAACTAAATATTCTTTCCTCTGTAGAATGGAAACTTTCAGAGACTTTGCAGTGAAAAACTCATCTGAGGACTGGAACACAGAAAACAGCAGTGTAAGGAAGGGGGGAAAGGCAAGGAAAGTTAAATCAGTGTGCCTTTTTTTATGTGCTAGTTTCTCTTGTGAAGACAGCACTACCAGTAGTACTGGCTTTCTATGAGCAAGGTGCATAAACGTATGGGAGAGACTTTTAAACATACTGTCAAAACTTGATACCTACCCATTAACTGTTACATGAATGCTCATCTACATAGTGCTCTCAGAAGAGTACACAAAACAAGGAGGAGCTTTATAGTTCCTGGTATGTTTGCAGGCCTAAAACAAGTGCAGTGTAAGCCTCCTTATCCCACACAGCGAATGCAGGAACCAAATCAGCACTGGGGTTTAATATTTTCTTCACGAGAGGCTGGGCCAAGTAAAAACACCTCTAAGACAGCTTGAGCACTGTACACTGTATTGACAGTTGCCTTTAGAAAAGAACTTGAGTGACAAAAATCCCTAATTCAGCATCAATTTTCAAAAATGCATTTGGTGTCCAACACACAAACCCACCCTTCCGTATTCAGAATTACCTTGTCTATTTACTTCATTCTGAAGCAGCTCTTCCATTGCCTCTTCTTCAGCAATATGTAACGGAGTGTCTCCTTCACTATTTACAGCCCCTACATGTGCTCCTTGACTAATTAAATACCTGCCCATAGAAAAAGAAAAACAAAATGTAAGCAACGCAGTAAAGCCGACACCAACAAACCCCAACAATCAGCAGCAGCCACTAGGACGTTTTATGCAATGGTTATAGACATGCACACATACAATTAACAGAGGCAACTATATTAAGTGTAAATAAAACCCCTCCTGACTGTCTACAATCCCTGAACACCAATATGTCTTTGTATTGTAATACTTATTAAAACAAAACTCACTGTTCGCTTTGCCACAAAGACTCACAACATTTTAATACATACTTGCAAGAACTGAAAGAAGAAAGTGGTTAGATGATGAACAAAAGTGGAATACAAGGTTACCAGAGGTTGAACCACCAATTCCCACGAGCTCCTTGTATTAAGCCACCCTTCCTAGAGCTTCCAAATCTAGGATTTAAACGCCAGAATCATGACTCCTGGTCTCTGAGGGCAGCTTCATCAAGTTAATAAAGGCAGAATCATCTCAGCTCCCAAGAACTCATGAAGTATGCTTTAACTGGGGAAAGCAGTGAGGAGGAGAAAGCAAGCAGTACTTTAGGCTCTTGGAATCCCACTAAATGTTTTGTTGAAGTACTACTGTTTCAGAAGGCAACAATCCAGACTCAGAGGAGTTTACATCTGAATTTCCAATTAAGTTGAATAGACTGATTCCAACAATAAGTCACCAAAGGACAAAGTTATTTCACTGTATTAAACCATAAGCCTGCAGTTACTGAGACCTTATTGAGAATAATACATTGTTTCTAAGGAGACAGTGAACAGAAATTAAAACACCAATAGTTTATCAGTCTTAAATTTCCATTTATCAGTCTAACATTTCCACTTCCCTAACAAAATCCAACAATTTCAACCACGACAGGACTCAATGCAAGCACCACACTGCAGACATACTTCCTGCCTTGCAGTGCTAAATTACACTTTCCATACACTGGAGAAAGAATTAATAATCAGGAAGTACTCAGACCTGAAGAACTGGTTATCCATTTGGTAGCAGGTGTATGAAATCAAAAGTGCTTTCTTAACCTCACTACTGCAGAACATCAGATTATGCAGGAGCCAGTCACAAACTTAATCCAACACTAATAATGAACACTCTGAAGTATTTCTGCTTAAGTACAGCCAATTAACAATAACAGATTCCCCATCAAGGATTATATTTTCCTTATCTTTCCTCATCTTTATTCAATTACACAGCTTCAAGTGCTTTCTTACATTGGTCTCTGGTCTCTTTTCCCAGGATGAGAGAAAGTGGGTTTAAGCTGTGCAGGGGAGGTTTACATTGGGCATCAGGATAAAGGTCTTTATTCAGAGAGTGATGACACATTGGAACGAGCTGCCTGGGGAGGTAGTGGAGTCACCACCCCTGGAGGTGTTCAAGAAGCTGTAGATGTGGTACCTCAGGATATGGCATACTGGTAATGATAGCTGCATTAAGGTTGGACTCTATCTTGAAGGTCTTTTCCAGCCTTAGTGATTCTACTGATTTCTGGGGTTTAATGTTTGATTTAAATAGTTATTAAATCTTTGCAATTTTATGTCAATAACTACAAGAGATAAGAAGTGACGGATAACAAAATGTGAATGAATTCCCCAGAGTGAAACCACATCTCCTGGGATATGCATAGAATCATAGAATGCTAAGGTTGGAAGGAACCTCAAGGATCATCTAGTTCCAACCCCCTGCCACAGGCAGGGACACCTCCCACTAGTACAGGTCACTCAAGGTCTCCTCCAACCTGGCCTTGAACACCTCCAGGGAGGGAGTAGCCACAACCTCCCTGGGCAACCTGTGCCAGTGTCTCACCACCCTCACTGCAAACAACTTCCTCCTAACATCCAGTTTCAATCTCCCCTCTGCCACTTTAAACCCATTGCCCCTCGACCTGTCATTGCAAGACCTTGTCAATAGTCCCTCCACAGCCTTCCTGTAGGCCCCTTCAGATACTGGAAGGCTACTCTAAGGTCTCCTGGAAGCCTTCTCTTCTGCAGGCTGCAGAGCCCCAAATCTCATAGCCTGAGATTGTCAGTTACCATCACCAATGCTTTGATGCTGCTGTGTGGTGTTAGTTCCATACTGCTCCTCTAAAAAGCATTCCACTGTGACTCTCATCCTTCTTGCAGATAAAACATTTAACTTCTGTTGGAAAGAAAAATTAATACAGCATTTCTCAACACCACCAGTTGTACTGTTTTGACGGTGACCCAGCCTTCCAGATAAGGTAATAGCTAGGCAGGGTGTCTGCTGAACAGGCAAAACCAGCAGAGGGCAAATGAACTTTGTCACAAAGTAAAATGTTGATTTAAATCCAGAGTCAACCACTGACACAACCATCCACATTCATGTTCTTTCCACAGGCTTTTTATTGATATAGGGAAAAAAAGTGATGTTTAAAAAGTATGTTTTTCACCTGTTTTCACAGAGAGAAAACAGAACATTTGTAAGGAAAAGACATGTACCTAATTGAAGTGGTTGCATTAGGTCAACTGGATCACTGACTTACAGACATGATAAAAACACAAACTCCTAAGAAAGTGTAGGGGATGCACAAAAGGCTACAGGAGCATTTCAGAAGGGTATTAGGCTCGAGGTGAGGAGAAAGTTCTTCACTGAGAGAGTCATGCCCCACTGGAATGGGCTGCCCAGGGAGGTGGTGGAGGCACCATCCCTGGAGGTGTTCAAGGCAGGTTTGGACGTGGCACTTGGTGCCATGGTCTAGTCTTGAGGTCTGTGGTAATGGGTTGGACTTGATGATCTTTGAGGTCTCTTCCAACCTTGCTTATACTGTGATACTGTGATTACTTAGATATTTGATTAGGAAGTTGATCATAGGGTCCTTTAAAACAGACTCCCAGAATGAAGCTACTTACAGACCAAAATCAGATCAGCAGAGCTAGGGGCTGCAGAAGCAGAGTACCCCTTTGCATGTGCTTACAGGGCTTTGGTTTTCCTAGGTCAGCAAAGGAAGGATGGGTGAACATGCCCTAAGCTCACAGGCTTTAAAAGGATGGAAGAAACAGAAAAAAAGTGAAAGGCAGCACCCTCCTCACTAGGAACGTGAGAATGATCCTTTCCCAACCTTCCTTCAGCCACTCCAACTGCACCTCCCCTCATTTATTCTCACCAAAACCTTAATAGTGAGCCCCTGAAGCAAATTAACACTGAAAAAGTAATACTCAGTAGAAACCAAAATATTCTATATCCAACTAGCAGTTCTGGAGCCCCCAGCACAGAAAGAACATGGAACTGTTGGAGTGGGTCCAGAGGAGGCCACAAAGATGCTGAGAGGGCTGCAGCAGCTCTGCTGTGAGGACAGGCTGAGAGAGTTGGGGCTCTGCAACCTGGAGAAGAGAAGGCTTCCAGGAGACCTTAGAGTAGCCTTCCAGTATCTGAAGGGGGCCTACAGAAAGGCTGGGGAGGGACTACTGACAAGGTCTTGCAATGACAGGACAAGGGGCAATGGGTTTAAATTGGCAGAGGGAAGATTTAGACTGGATGTTAGGATGCCTCACCTTCTTTACAGTGAGGGTGGTGAGGCACTGGCACAGGTTGCCCAGGGAGGTTGTGGCTGGTCCCTGGCTGGAGGTGTTCAAGGCCAGGTTGGAGGAGGCCTTGAGTGACCTGTACTAGTGGGAGGTGTCCCTGCCTATAGCAGGGGGTTGGAACTAGATGATCCTTGAGGTCCCTTCCAACCTTGCCATTCTATGATTCTGTGAACTATTATAAAGATACTTTCAAAGCCTGGTAATGAAATCCACATTTGTTCAGTTTTTCATATACTTCAATAACAGATCAAAAGAAGTTTAACATTAGCTCATCTTCATTTACAGTAAAAACAGTTACATCAAAACAATGACAGGGTTCAGGTGGTGCATGAAGTCACCCTAGTGCCTATATGATCATAGCCTAAGATTTCCTAATAAAAACTACCAAGGGAAAGGAGATCAGTCATTTCAGATGTGTAGCTTGCTTGACTCCACACAGAATGGGAAACAGACCTGGTAAACAAGAGCCAGAGAATGATGCTCTGAGTTTGTAAGGCATAGCCGAGCAGAGACCAGTACCAGAATAATCCTACAAAAATAGAATTGGTTGTTTTGTTTCCTATTTTTAAATTTGAAACAAATTGTACTTCAACCTAAATATTCATTGAAATGTAAGGTATGACTTCAAATGTGAGTGTATGGCACACTTCAGTTATTCTGGTACCACATGAAACAGCATATTGTCTTTAAGGATATTTTTTAAGGCATCCATGTTTTTTCTGGAGGGAGAAATCTGCAAATAATTGCTTGTGTTTTATCTTTATTAGGTAGCTGCTATCTTCATCTTGAAATGTCATCTTTCTACAGTAAATACAATAGAATTTTCTTTTCCTCAGATGATGTTTAATTGATACAACTACCTGTATGCAGTGAAAAAGAAACTGGAGCCATGTAATAAAAAGTCCAGAACCATGCACTTCAATAGCATGGCCAGATAAAGCTGTGTTTTAGTAAAGTTGGAAGCAGTGGAAAAACGACTCCCATTGTCACCTACTTCAAAAAGTCTTTTGGTATAGCAGTTGCATATTTGCCTTTTGTAATTCACTTGTTGCAAAACAGCCATGTTTAACAGACTTACACAGAAAACTGACTCAGGAAATCCACTGATAATTTGCATAGTGTTCTGGTAGGTGCTCATTCAAAATGTAAATAAATAAGATGGAAACAGTAGCTTGATTCATCTTGTGCTTATTTTTTGAGTTAAAGCTTTCAAGTGTTGATACTGAAGCTTCAAAGTCTTTTAAGCAGAGAGTTGCTGACATCACAGAAAGACTAAGAAAGACAGGAACAGGAAAATAAAACCATCGCTTGTGACACTTCTGCCCTGGTGTTTCCATGACAAGCATTAGGCAGTTTGAGTAAGATCAGATGAAAACTTTGCTTTATGAAAGTAAAAATCATAGAATCATAGAATGGTAAAGTTGAAAGGGACCTCAAGGATCATCTAGTTCCAAACCCCTGTCATAGGCAGGGACACCTCCCAATAGAACAGGTCACTCAAGGCCTCCTCCAACCTGGCCTTGAACACCTCCAGAGAGGGAGCAGCCACAACCTCCCTGGGCAACCTGTGCCAGTGTCTCACCACCCTCACTGCAAACAATTTCCTCCTAACATCCAGTCTAAATCTCCCCTCTGCCAATTTAAACCCATTGCCCCTTGTCCTGTCATTGCAAGACCTTGTCAATAGTCCCTCCCCAGCCTTCCTGCAGCCCCCTTCAGATACTGGAAGGCTACTCTAAAGTCTCCTGGAGCCTTCTCTTGTCCAGGTTGTAGAGCCCCAACTCTCTCAGCCTGTCCTCATAGGAGAGCTGCTGCAGTCCTCTGATCATCTTCGTGCCCTCCTCTGGACCCTCTCCAACAGTTCCATGTCCTTCCTGTGCTGGGGGCTCCAGAACTGTACACAGCATTCTACATGGGGTCTACTTCTGTTTGTAATTTTTCTTTTGGGAACCACTGCTGTATATTCCTCAATAGCTATTACAGAATTGACAGCCTTGAAAAAAAAAAATCAAACAAACATAAAACATTTCTTTTCTACAATTATGAGTCTCAGATTCTCCATCATTTTAGGGAAAACACCTTTCATACAGGGTTGCAATTTCAGTATCTCTACGACAGTAAGTAACAACCCTCTGAATTACTGTACAAAAGCCAAACAAGTCCACACCAAAAACAACCTCAGGAAACTGGGGGTTAAAAACTTTAACTAGTAACTTGGCCTACACTCTGAATTAAAAACCAAACCAAACCCCAAACCAGCAAATCAACAACAACAAAACCAAACCACCTGTTTTAAGTGTGTGTAAATGTACTAGAAGAATGCATATAGAGACAAAGTAAAGGAAGAGGACAACTCCCTCTGAAGGTAGTCACATACAAACTTGAGTCTTGCTTGTTAACTTAGAACTTATGAAATGTGTAACAGGCTCAAACTACCTCTTTACTACAGTTTGCCAACTACAGAGAGCAAGATATGCAGCAGATTTTAATATATATTTAATAAAGAAAAAAATAAATATTTAATAAAAGAGTATTTTAATATTGTTTATCTCAGCAACGGAAAGAGGGGTATGTGTTTATATTCAAACCTTGCCCCAGTTCACAATATCTGGAAACAAGTTTGCAGAGTCATTAAGCATATAATTAACTTTACTCACTGAACCTAAAGGTCACCAGAAGGGTGGCAAGCACAAGGCGGGGCAGAGAAGTGGCTGCTGAACTGATTCACTTCATTAACAACTGCTTGCTGAGCCTTATTGGAGACTCATTAGTGAAAACAAGAGGATCCCTCAGACTCGTGAGAAAAATGGACTGCAGGTTTTAACTCTGAAATATTAGGAGAGAGACTGTCCTAAAAAGAAAAAAGGGTCGCTGAATAGAGGCTCCATGTGCTGCATATATACTTAGAAGAAACCTGTATGAAGTAGCCTCCCAGAGAGAAGTGGTTGAATTGCTAACCAGGGCAACAGCATCACCAGTCTCCTGGCAGCTTTTAACTGACCATTTCAGCTGAACTCAGCTGGTTTGTTTTTTCAAAATTCATAGACAGTGGAGGTCAAATTAATTCCATGACTGTCTTCACCGAATGGTAAGAGGAAGCCAAACCCAGGGAAAAAAGCATTCACGGGATGTGAGAACAAATTAAAAGGTTTGGAATATATATTTTAATTGCCTTCCTTTAAAATGCCCTTCAGAATTATGGCACTGTTTTTTTAAAAACATCAATAGGCTTCTAGAAGTACATCTTGTAAATCATAGAATGGCTTGGGTTGGAAGGCACCTTAGAGATCACTCCAACCTCCCCAGCACAGGCAGGGACACCTCTCAACTAGACTCAGCTGCTCAAGGCCTCATCCAACCTGGCCTTAAACACCTCCAGGGAGAAAGCAGCCACAATCTCCTTGGGCTCTAGAGTCTCACCACCCTTGTACTGAAGAAATTCTTGCTAGGATGCAGTCTAGACCTACTGTCCCTCAGCTTTGAACCACCCTCCCCTTGTCCTGTTGCTAGACACCCTTATGAAATGTCTTTAGCCTTCCTGTGGGATCCCTTCGGGTATTGGAAGACATCAACAAAATGACTCCCCCTTCTCCTACTGCTAAAAAGACATCCATAATAAATCTAGACAAACAATGAGACATTTCACAAATGAAAAAATACAAAATTTTAACACTGTTGTTTCCAATTTTATTTTTTCAGTGTTTACGTACATCAAAACTGTACCACTCCTTTTGAGACCTCCTGTTTGTTCATGTGTCTGCGAACATTTCAATCTCCCCTCTGCCAGTTTAAAATCATTACTCCTCATCCTGTCATTACAACACCTTGACAACAGTCCCTCTCCAGCCCTCCTGTAGGCCCCCTTCAGATACTGGAAGGCTACTCTAAGGTCTCCTCAAAGCCTTCTCTTCTCCAGGCTGCAGAGCCCAAACTTTTTAAGTCTCCCCTCAGAGCAAAGCTGCTGCAGCCCTCTCAGCATCTTTGTGGCCTCCTCTGGACCCACTCCAACAATTCCATGTCCTTCCTGTGCTGGGGGNAGTAAGAAAGGCTTCCATGATGGCATTTAAATTAAAGTCACATTATGATAAAACTCACAAATGCATAAGGTTGTTTCTTTGCAAATTGCAGAAGATTGTCACTCACAGATCCTTCTCTCTTGAAAAAAAATAAATGCTGCAGCACTTCCTAAATAGCAGTGCTCTCCCTTATGAGCAGTATCATCAGCCAGCAGCTACCCACAAGACTAAGTTAAAAAAGGCCAGTTAGGTGCATTTGGCAAAAGTAGATAATTATTTCTCCTGAAATTTGTGAGTGATTTAAAGAGAGCTGATATCAATAACAGATTCAAAGTGAGTTTATGATTTCCTCTTAAGGAGCACACGAGTTGAGAATTTCAGGTAGCTAGAGGTGTTTTTGAAAATTTATTTAAAAATGAAACAAATGGCCAAATCATTTTAAGCAAATGGGAAGGGATATTTCAATTTTCACCAGTCTAATCCACAGGTTTTAGCCTATGTGTTTCTCTAAATTATGGACTTTTTCCTATCTTCCAATATGCAAGAGTTCCTCCAGACAGCAGCAAATCCAGCCCAATTCTGCCCTGCAAAACTGTTACAAAGGGCATCTTGACAGACACATCTTTGCTTCAAAAACTGTCAAGTACTCCCTGAACTATCACAGCAGGATACTACAGAAGAGGAAAAAAAAATCCCCCTATACAAACACCACTTTCTATGAATTCTAAACACTGTACCTATATGAAAACTGTATTTGTTTGTGTTTATCAAGCCAACACTCCACAAGTTACCAGCACACAGCTGAGCTCTGCATGTAGCTGGCTATCCCTAGCCTCACTGCAGTTTGCATGTCCAAGGAAGGATAGTAACAAGAATCTCATCTCTTTTCCTTCTTGGGATCACAGAATCACAGAACATCAGGAGATGAAAGGGACCTCCAAAGCTCATCCACCAGTCCAACCCCCCTGCTAGAGCAGGATCTCCTAGACCAGATCACACAGGAACACATCCAGGCAGGTCCTGAGTATCTCTAGAGAGGGAGACTCCGCAACCCCCTGGGCAGCCCAGTGTTTCCCTCACACAGAAAAAACTTCCTTCTCATGTTTACATGAAACTTCCTATGCCTCAGCTTCCACCCATTGCCCCTTGTCCTGTCATCAGGCATCATCCAGCAGAGCCTGGCTCCAGCCTCCTGGCACTCACCTTTACATATTGATAAACACAGATGAGGTCACCTCTCAGTCTCCTCTGCTCCCAGCAGCACAGCCCCAGCTCCCTCAGGATCTCCTCATAACAGAGCTGTTCCATTCCCTTCAGCATTTTTGTGGTTCTGTGCTGGACTCTCTCAAGCAGTTCTATGTTCCTCTTGAACTGGGGGACCAGAGCTGGACACACTACTCCTGATGTGGCCTCACTGGGGCAGAGTAGAGGGGCAGGAGAACCTCTCTCGACCTATTAGCCACAGCCCTTCTAATACACCCCAGAATGACATTGGCCCTCCTGGCCACCAGAGCGCATTGCTGGTTCATGGTCACCCTCCCATCCACTAGGACCCCCAGATCCTTTTCCGCTTCACTGCCTTCCAACAGATCAGTCCCCAACCTATACTGATCCCTGGGGTTGTTCTTTCCCCATTGCAAGATTCTCCACTTGTCCTTGTTGAATTTTGTTCAATTGCTCTCTGCCCAACCCTCCAACCTGTCTAAGTCTGCCTGAATGGCAGCACAGCCTACTGCTGTGGCAGCCACTCCACCTAGTTTGGTGTCATCAGCAAACTTGCTGACAGTGCACTCTGTGCCCTCAGCCAGGTCACTGATGAACAGAACTGGTCCCATGCATGAACACAGAAGAAATACTGTTATCTACGCTACCTGGTTAGTCTTAGTTCTCCCTGTGTTCCAAGAAACCTCTGAAACAAGCCGACAATAAGCTCTAGAAATATTTGTATGTAGACGTCCACCTAAACATTAACAGTGCCTAGATGGGACAGGAAAAATTCCTACCTGCACCACATGAAAAGCAACTAAGACTTCATATTTTACCATATCCACATAGAGAAAAGACATATGAGAGACTGTAGAGCAATGATTAGGCGAAAGTAAACAGTGACTGACAAGAAGAAAGTAGGAAAGATGAAAAAAGCTACATAGGGAAACAGGATAGAAACTATTTGCAGTAAAAAAGGGAAGAGGAAAAAAGACTGGAGCCTGATAACACCAAGGTGAATACTACAAGCAAAACCTTCAGCAGGAAAGAAACAAAAGCAAACAAAAAAGCATTTCTGAAGTGCTTCTCACATGTTAATCTCACTATGCAATTTTTGAACAAATGTTTCTCTCAATTACTTTGAAGTCTGCACCCTATAATACAAAAATCAAAGTCGAGTGTGAAAAACATCTTGTTCCAGCTGCAGGAGTACACTCAGCAACTAGCCCCAGCTCACGACACACTGTGCTCAGGATGCTTTCCTGCAGCAAATTTTCTAACATTTGTAGTAATTTTGAGAAGTATCATTGAGAGGAACGCTTAAGATTGAGTTTCACTGAAAAGACCAAGTTACAACAGTATGGAGGCAGAAAAGGAGGAGGAAGGAGGAAAATCGGGTCGCTGCCCATCTCCATCTAGGACATGGAACTGTTGGAGTGGGTCCAGAGGAGGGCCACAAAGATGCTCAGAGGGCTGCAGCAGCTCTGTTATGAGGACAGGCTGAGAGAGTTGGGGCTCTTCAGCCTGGAGAAGAGAAGGCTTCCAGGAGACCTTAGAGTAGCCTTCCAGGATCTGAAGGGGGCCTCCAGGAAGGCTGGGGAGGGACTATTGACAAGGTCTTGCAATGACAGGACAAGGGGCAATGGGTTTACCAACCTTACCATTCTATGATTCTAACTCTTGATCAACAAGAGGCTATCACACCATTGGCTCACCATCCCTCCTGCCTTGTACCCAGAGCAGCATTGCTATATTTGGCTATAGTAGCATCACAAATTCTGATTTTTAACTGCTGCTTTCTATTTCAGTGGAAGTTCTAAGTATGGACCTAACTTACCAAGCTTATTGTACTTCAGTAGGTAGCTTGTTGGCACTTCAAAAACTTGAAGCAAGATCAATCATTTTACTGCACTTAAAGAGATATTAGCATAGATATAATCACTACATCCCAGAACTTATCTTGTTTGCAATTGCATTACACAATGATAAGGTGACTAAATGTTCTCTATAAAGTAACACTACTACCACAGTGCAAGTTTCTGCATCAACCAGTAGTACTGATCGACAATCTGCGATTCATAGCAGTTGTTTGCCTGTCCAGCCCAATTTGAGCTGCCTTGAAAACACATTTCTTAGAAAGAAACTATTAGGCTTTATTCAATTTTTATAAGCAGTACCTCACCTGTAATCCAGATGTTTCAAGTAACTCCTTTTTTATACCCTTCCCTGTCAGGCCTGCAGGGTTTGTAACCCTGCTTTTTGTGTGTCTTAGTATCTGAACTGTACCCAACTCACTTGCTCTCATCAATGCACAGCAGTTTTAAGTCTCTAGAGATACCATGTTATATTTACATGGATTCTAGAAAAAACTCAAGCAAGTTTTATCCTGCCTCTGTCAAGGATAAGACTAGAAAAATACACACAGATTAGGATCATTTACGAAATGACGTAGTTTAGGATATCCAACAAAAGGCACAGTTGTTAAGAAAGGCTAAGTAGGTCATAAGTTGCTTTAGTGTCACTAGAAACTCTACTGTATGTGGCACAATAGGGTCAAACTCTATTACAATAGAGAAACAATCAAGTAAAGGCTGAAAGAGAGTAAAAGCTGTCACTTCTTTGCCTCTCAATCCACACTATATGTTTTCTCCTAGAAAATAACTCAAAGCCAACTTCACAGTGAATTACATTATTTTTATATAACTGAACAGAATATTTCAGTTTAAATATTCAGAATATGAATATGTCCCACATGACATCCTGGTCACCAAACTGGAAAAACATGGACTTGATGGGTGAAGCACTGCTGGATAAGGAATTGGCTGGATGGTGGCACACAGAGAGTGGTGATCAAGGGCACAATGTCCACCTGGAGACCAGTGCCAAGTGGTGTCCCTCAGGGGTCAGTGCTGGCACCAGTGCTGTTTGACATCTTTGTCAGTGACATGGACAGAGGAATCAGTGCACCCTCAGCAAGTGTGCAGATGGCACCAAGCTGTGTGGCACAGTNTGCCTATGGCAGGGAGTTGGAATTAGATGATCCTTGAGGTCCCTTCCAACTTTACTATTCTATGATTCTATGAATATTTCACTTTGAATATTCAGAATATTTCAGTTTGAATATTCTGAATATTTAATGGCACTAATAAATCCAAAGAATACACAGTCTATGAATCTATCACCAGCTCTCTCTAAACCAGCAATTTTGAACTAGTTGATGAGGCCCTGAGAAGTAGCAGTGCATCATACTCACCATGCACATGTTCATTTCAAAACTCCCATGTTCCAGTTCCATGTTGAGAACAGTGCACTGTATCAGTGCATCTTCAGAAAAGAAAATGCCAACTGATACTACTACATTGACCTCCTCCAAGATTCTCCATTATTTTCTCTAATGGAATTTTGCTTTACTCTTTCAGATAACTACTAAGAGTTTGGAGGAGGAGGAACTTTTATGTTACTAATGGAGAACAAGCATTACCGTCTGTTTGGGAAGTGGGAGAGACTACCATACTAGCCTATTTTCACTTCCATCAGTTGTTTTTCCCAAATATTTTCTTCCAGGAATAAACAAGGCAGGAAATAAATTAATTAGTGATATTCCAATGCCTGCAGTGACCTTTTCACAACTCTCAAAACAAACACTGCAT
Organism: Ramphastos sulfuratus; assembly: GCA_013399055.1. Taxonomy (NCBI): domain Eukaryota; kingdom Metazoa; phylum Chordata; class Aves; order Piciformes; family Ramphastidae; genus Ramphastos; species Ramphastos sulfuratus. The sequence continues at coordinate 17,333 of WBNM01045834.1, forward strand.
CTTTACTTGTGCTAACTTGTAAGAAGAGTTGTTCTTTGACTGGAAATAAATCTCCTTTCCTTGCTTTCATTTTGTCATGAAGCTTATTATTATAAAATATATCCTTCAGAAATCCCTCTTCTCATTTTCTGAGTAGTCTCTAACAAGTTTAATCCTTAGTGCTTTTAAGTCTACTCCTCCAGTTAGTATTTCCTTGTGTAAAGTAACTTCTTGAATCAAAAAGTCTTGAATCGTAGAATCATAAAATGGCAAGGTTGGACCTCAAGGATCATCTAGTTCCAACCCCCTGCCATAGGCAGGGACACCTCCCACTAGTACAGCTCACTCAAGACCCCATCCAACCTGGCCTTGAACACCTCCAGCCAGGGAGCAGCCACAACCTCCCTGGGCAACCTGTGCCAGTGTCTCACCACCCTCACTGCAAACAACTTCCTCCTAACATCCAGTNGTGCAGGACCTTACACTTGGCCTTGTTGAATGTCATGAGGTTGGTCTGGGCACACCTCTGCAGCCTGTCCAGGTCCCTCTGGATGGCATTCCTGCCCTCTAGCAAGTCAACTGTGCCACACAGCTTGGTGCCATCTGCAAACTTGCTGAGGGTGCCCCACTAGATCTACTGTTTATGAACAGGGAAGGGCTGGTGGAAAGTGTGGTGGCTGGAGGTTGGCTGGGGCACAGTGACCATAAGATAATAGAATTTTCACTATGTGGTGAGGTTAGGAAGGTCCCAGCAAAATCTCTGCCTTGGACTTCCTTAGGGCTGACTTTGGTCTGTTCAGGATGCTGATTCAGAGAGTCCCTTGGGAAGCAGCCGTCAATAGCCCAGGCAGGCTGGACCTGCTTTAAGGATGCTGAAGGCACAGAAGCAGATGTCCCTGTGTGCCAGAGAACAAGCCAGGAGGGCAGAAGATTGGTGTGGTTCAGCAGGAAGCTTCTGCAAGAGCTCAGGGAAAAGGAAAAAAGAAAAAGTGTACCAACTTTGGAAAAAGGGGCAGGTGAGACAGAAAGCATTTACGGATGTTGTCAGGTCATGCAGAAAGAGAACTAGAGATGCAAAAGCTCAATTTGAATTTAACCTGGCCAGTTCTGTCAAGGATAATAAAAAGTGCTTTTATAAGAACATTAATAACAAAAGGAGGGGCAGGGAAAATCTTCACTCCTTGTTGGATGAAGTGAGGAACAGAGTAATAGAAGACAAGGAAAAGGCTGAGGCACTTAAGACCTTCTTTGCTTCAGTCTGATTTACTATCGCCAGGGCACCTGGGCTCTTGACTTGGTAGATAGGGATGGGGAGCAGAATATTCCTCCTGTAATCCAGAAGGAAGTAGTTAGTGACCTGCTGTGCCATTTAGACCCTAACAAGTCTATGGGTCCTGACAGGATTCATCCTAGGGTGCTTAGGGAGCTGGCACAGCTGCTCTCCATCATTAATAATGGGTCCTGGCTAACTGGGGAGGTCCTAGCTGACTGGAGGTTCGTCAAAGTGAGGCCCATCCAACAAGAAGGGCCAGAAGGAGGATCCAGAATAGTCTAAGCCTGTCCTCCGTACCTGGCAAGGTTATGGAGTAGCTCATCCTGAGTGCCATGTACAAGAAAATCAGGGGATCAGGCACAGCCAAGATGGGTTCAGGAAAGGAAGGTGCTGCCTAACCAACCTGACTGCATTCTATGACTGGGTGACCTGTCTGGTAGATGAGGGAAAGGCTGTGGATGTGCTCTACCTAGACTTCAGCAAAGCCTTTGATGCAGTCTGCCACAGCATCCTCCTGGCCAAGCTGGCAGCCCATGGCCTGGACAGCTGCACCCTTTGCTGGGTTAAACACTGACTGGGTGAGCAGGCACAGAGAGTGGCTGTGAATGGTGCCACATCCAGCTGGTGTCCAGTGCCCAGTGGTGTCCCCAGGGATCAGTGCTGGCCCAGGTCTGTCTGACATCTTTATTGATGACCTGGATGAGGGCATGGAGTCTGCTGTCAGTAAATATGCAGACGACACCAAGCTGGGAAGGAGTCAATCTCCTGGAGGGTAGGAAGACCCTAGCCAGGCTGGGTCAGTGGGTTGAGGCCAGTGGGATGAGAGTCAACAGGACCAAGTGCAGGGTCCTACACTATGGACACAATAACCCCATGCAGCACCACAGACTGGGGGAGGAGTGGCTGGAGAGCAGCCTGGCAGAGAGGGACCTGGCGGTGCTGGGTGACAGCCATCTGGGCATGAGCCAGCAGTGTGACCAGCTGGCACAGAAGGCCAATGGCATCTTGACATGCATCAGGAACAGTGTGGCCAGCAGGGCTGCCATTCTGCTCTGTACTGGCACTGGGGAGGCCTCACCTTGAGCAGTGTGTGCAGCTCTGGGCCCTCACTGCAAGAGAGATGTTGAGGTGCTGGAGTGGGTCCAGTGGAGAGTGATGAGACTGAGGAGGGGACTGGAGGGGAAGGCTGGGGGAGCTGGGAGTGTTCAGCCTGGAGAAGAGGAGGCTTAGAGACGACCTTATCACTCTCTACAACTACCTAAAAGGAAGTTGTATTCAGGTGGGGTCAGGCTCTGCTCCTAGGCAACTTGTGAGAGGACAAGAGGGCATGGCCTGAAGCTGTGCCAGGGGAGGGTTAGGTTGGATGTTAGGAAGCAATTCCTCACAGAAAGGTGATTAGACACTGGAGTGGCCTGCCCAGGGAGGTGGTGGAGTCACCATCCCTGAAGATCTTTAAGAAAAGACTAGACATGGCACTTGGTGGCTTGGTTTAGCTCATGTTATGGTGTTGGGTCATAGGCTGGACTTGATGACCTCAGAGGTCTTTTCCAGCCTCAATGATTCTGTGATTCTACGACAAAAGCATTCATTTACCTTATAGCACTTCCCATCAGACTAAACTCTAAACCAGTTTGCATCAGATCACCAAGTTCATCTTGTCATTCACAAATCCCAACTTCTGGTTATCCTCCAACAATCCATTTTGGAATGGAACACTAACAACATCACTTCATACTGTTAGATAAAACTGTAACTGAGAAGAAAGCTAAAGCAGATGGGAGCCACCCCTGACGTTTTTATCTGTCTGGTTAGCCTGTGTCTTGCATTATAATGGGTTGCAGCAAAGGACTTCAGGTTAAACACACTAAGTGATGGCTCCGCGTGATCAACACATTAAAACCGAGAGAGGAATGGATTAGAAATGGCTACTTTGAAACAGATTTTGGACACCACCACCCTCAGATATCATGGAAGAATATTCAACAGCACCAGCTGGTTCAGACTCATCAAGTGGGAGATGGAGAGGACTCCATCTCAGCACAAGCAGCTCTCTACAGTCAGGTTTCTGAAAAAGCATTCCAGACTTCTTCTCCCCTCATAGCCATGTATTTATGCCAACTGCTGCTGGCAATTTAGATCAGCTCATTGATCTAAAAGAGAATAAACTCTCCAAAGCCCCTGAAGGCCACTGCTCACTAATAGTTCCCACATTGTTGTGTGATCATTAGAAAATGCAAGAGAAAGGGAAAAAGCCCAGAGAGGACAGAAAGCCAAGAAGGGAACAACTGCCTATTTCTGGAGTAGTCCCACGTTAGAGCACATTAAGTATATTGTGAAATGGCACTGAATTCCCTTTACTGGCTGTTGCCAAATGAGCACTGGTCTCATCCTTGTGCCACAGGCAGGAATCATTACCGTCCAGTACCTGCAGCAGTCCCCACAAGGTAATTAGAGCTGCGAGTAAACCACCCATCAGTGCGCATCTATGTACGCGACTACAGGTCTGCAGGACTGCCTCTCCGCCAGATACCAGACTATAATCACTCACTTAATCATAATGGACTGTTACTAAAATAGAGAGATCCTGAGACAATGGCTTGCTGAGGGCCCAAGCAAACTAGTTTGACTGGGTTCACTTTCAGGTGTCTGGAGTCTGGGAAAGCAGACGGGCATCAGTAGCAAGACAGTGGTTATACGCCGGCTTTTTAAAGTCTCCTTTAAACATTAGGGGAAGGAAGGGCTACAACAAAGGAAACTTTGGGCAGGAAGGGAAACATGTGACCTAGGTTTTAGAGCAGCAGATTTGGCCAGGCTTCTATTCTCTTCCTAAGTGATCCAAGTGAGGTGGCTCTGACCTTAAAAAGTTATTTTCTATCATCATGCTTCAGCCTTCAAAACCTGTAAAATAAGGTCTATTTTGAAATTGTGCTAAATCTTAGGGTCTATGTAACTACATATATCAAATGTGTCTCCCAAACAAAAGCAACCACTCTTAGGTATCCATTTACCACCTAACCCATCTCTGAAAATGAGCACACTTTCAAGAACAGAAGTGGTGCAAATACATGCTACTTTTCCTGTAATACCTTTGTAGCCTCCAACTACTTGAATGGCTTTTCTGAACCAGATCCCATTTGTATTCTGCATTTGGATTTTGTTATTCGTGTGAATTACTCATCCCTTGAGCCCACACGAAATTTTAATATCTACAGCAACATTTGGCAAACTGTTACTCAAATGCAGTACCCACTGCATGAGGGGTTGGGGTTTTTTTTCCTCTATGAAAGTGTAACTGTCACCAATTTCCAAGTTATTTTTGAAAGGGAATTTCCTTACACGTGCTGAGCAATGTACCTTCTTTTGTGCTGGAAAAAATGTAAAAGCATTCATATTTAAGTAGGCAAACAGTATTGTAGCCTCTAAATGCTTACAATTAGCCTCCAAAATAAGTCAGCTAAGCACTCACTACTACATAGAGTAAAAAACATTTTTTAAACAAACTAATTCTTGAACAGAAATTCCTATCATTATAAATTTATTTTACATTAATCTGGTACAATACTAAGTAGAGAGGAATAAAGAGAGTAAGCATTTTAAAATTCAGTCTGTTAAATGCCACTTTGCACTGCTTTTCATCCTATGTTACATTTTTTGCATTCTAAAAAAGGAATATTTATACTCTGATACCATTAGAAATTAGCAAGGGAGCAGTGCCACAACATGGATGAAGCTCCCTGAGGTGTCCAGAGAAGCTCCCTATCACCTCCAGCACATGGGTGCACTCATTCAGGAATACCTTAGCAGCAGCAGGTGCTACTTAAAAATGTGTTAAGTGTGCACTAGAGAGAATCAGGTGTTCAGTGAAAGCACGAGATGGAAAGTTTCCTGAATTAATCAAATAAGCAGGCAGTACTCTGTATGAACCTGGAGTGAGATCTATCAACCTGGAATGAGCCCTGGTCATTGCCATTTACTATTTATAACAGGAAAATGGACAGAACACACAGAAAGAAAACCTCAAGCGTGAGATTGTTGGTACACTGACTCTATTATAAAAGCAATCTGAATAGAAACCTCTCTCTAAGAAAGTACTCTATCCACCCCCAATGAAGTCCTACAGAAGTCAGATGAGCAACAAGAGGATAAAAACTGTGATAGAAGGTAAGTACCATAGCAATTTGTAATGATTAAACTGCTTTGGTTTTTTTCCCCTTCATTTTCCAAGCAGATCCAAGGTATCATATGCCATCAACAGATCTGGGAGCTCAAAAACACTCCAGCCCAGTTACTTGCCAAGAACTCTAATCCTGGTGATGAATCATGCAAGACTTATCACACAACCTTAACAGAACTTCTGCTTTCTCTCCTCCTCTTTTAAACCTGGAAAGTAATGCACAGAATGCACTGGGTTGGAAGGGACCTCTAAAGGTCATCTAGACCAACTCCTCTGCAGTGGAGCACGTACATGAAGAACATTAAGGTTGAAAGGTGAATATAGGCAACACGTAAAGGACACAGTGCTAGGAAGTCCCTAAATTATATTCTAAACATAGAAATGCATTTCATTTAAAAAAAAAAAAACAAAACTCCTAGCTCTGTTGCTTTCTTACATCTAATTTTAGATTTTGAGACCTGAAATAATGAAAAAAAAAAATAAAACCATGCCACGTTTTTCTTATGAATTGTAAAAATAAAAGTATTGCAAACAAATTCAGGATATTAACTAAATTTGCATATTTGGAGGACTTTGCAGGCTGTTCTATTTCAAGAGAAAAAAACTCTAGCTATCTACATCTGATTTAAAATGGCAGCAGAGGAGGCAGAAATAGATTGCTGGGTCCCCAGTTTGAGCAGCTCTACAAAACTAAGCAACAGGTGGTTTCACAGGAGGAGAGAGGGAAGCACAGGTCAGACTCTCCCCAGTCCTTCATCAATAAAGTTAGGAAACAAGAATACACTCCCTGACTTGTCTCTCTCAATCCTTACAAGAAAATTAATGTCTGCTCGGTGCAAAATTGCTAGTCCATATCACAGAAGACAGGAAGATGACAAGCTATTGGCTGTCATCTTTTCTGAACTATAGATGTGTTTCATAATTTACCCAAATTAAAAGCTCTCATTCATGAACCAGAAAATTCAGTGTTAAAGCTGAAACATATCATATTCAGCCAGAGAAATATGCAAAGGCATTCTCATGCTTCTCAAGCAAGATGCATCCCCACCAACGCAGATGCTGGATGCAGTATGTACTACAGCCCAAACAGAAGTAAAATTTCAAAGCTCTGGTAATTTATTGTTATCATCCTTTCATTTTCCTCCACTTCTGCCTCACCTGCAAATTCTGCTATCGGTTCTGTAAATTATTTGCTCCTGGAGAAGCAGTTTGAAGAAGATCTAAAATCTGTGGGCCTCATCAGATATAAATATTGCTCCACTCAGCTCAGATTATCCTTCTCAGCTCCATGTGGAAATTTGTTCTAACAGTTTATTTTCCAAACACCTTAAAAACACTGCTCTTCTAACAGCTTGATGTCCCACATCCCACAGGACTATACTCCAATAATCTACTTTATTTAAAAGCTATCTGTATGTGATGGTTTGGGAGTTACCTGCCCCCCGCCCCGACACAATGAAACAAATCCCCCAGACTAGACTCAGCCCGCTGCAAGTTAAGGACTGAAGCTCTATTTACAGCTTAGCACAATGAACAAGCAGAGATATACACAATAGACAGGAATAGTTACAGAAATATACAAGTTAAAGGGAATATAGAAACACAATTCCTCTTCCAGAAATCAGAGTCCCCAGGAGGGGCTCCCAATCACCCTTCCACCTTCTTTCCACCCCTTTACCTTACCCCAGGGTCTGCCTTACATGCAAGGTGAGTTTGGAGGATCAGCAAGGGGGGTTAGAAGCAGAGTTAGTTAGGTCACACAGCAGAAAGGCCAGAAGACACATCAGCTCCCAGAGACAGAGAGACTCTCTCCTTATCTCTTATCTCCTTATCTGTATTTATGTCCTTGTTTTTATACATCTCAGCAAGCCTATGAGTGAAGTAGACATCATCACTGTTTTCTTTTCACAGCCTATAATATTTTTTCCATTGAAATATTCAAATTATCCTCAAACCAGCACACTGTAGAGAATGTGCAGACAGAAAAAACAGGGACAAGTCATTAGTATCTAAAATGTAGAATATCACTAAACCAACAGTGAAAAACTGTCTTGTGGACAAAGGATCTCAACCTTCCTTCTCTGAAGATCTGCCTACATGAGGCTGCAAAACCAAACCAAAAACATTTATGCAACTTTTTCCTATTGTGGGGGAAAAAAAAAAAAGGCATATGTTTTACCTCCACTTGTATTATCTCAGTTTGCAGGGAAATTTTTCTCATAGTATAGCTAACAAGTAAACACTTCAGTGTGCATGCAAGAGAGATTACAGCATCAAACATCCACATAGCACAGAAAGGCAGATTACAGGAGTTAGTAGTCATACAGTGTCCCAGTTATGAAATGGATATGACAATTACTTTATGAACACCTAAGAAATTTTTTTCCTAGTAAATGTGATATACAAGTCTCCAAAATTTCTCCTCTCCCTTAAGATTCCAGGAATTAAGTCTCTGAAACTCATCAACAAACAATCCTCTTCCATCTTTCACCACGGTAATTAGCACTGTAACATAGTAATGTGATAAAAATACTACTTGGTTTTGTCCAACTACTTTATGTTTTATACTGGATCACTCTGAGTTTAGCAGAATTAATGAAGTTTGTGTTTACCCAAAGGGTCTTTAGAATTATTCTTGTTACCTTCTTTACTGCAGAGCAATGTGCTGAACAACATATACTACAGATTTTCTCAAAGCAATCATTATTGCAGATTAAAACAGACAACCTCTGGAAAAAATAGATTTGAGCATATCCTCAGTGGCCCTCAACTGGCTTCAAGAATAACAAAACCACTACTGGAATTTAGTACTGGGTATGCTTTAACTAATGCCATAACAGGCATCTAACTTCAACTCTCAGATTTTGTTCCACAGCCATAATAATTGGTGGAAGTCAACACTTTTTAGCATACCTGGAAAACAGAAGTTTCAAGACTGCAAATAAAATTGCAAAATTAATCTCCTACACTCATACTTATCCCATTATGTTTCAGTCTAAAAGAACCTCAAATTTCTTTTCTCTCTGCACCACTCCCCATAGCAATTTTTCTACAGAAGAAAATAATTTTTAAAAAAAATCATTTGACAGTCATGAACAGTCTTAAATGTTTCCACCTTACAGCTACCTAAGCTACAACATTAAGAAAACTAGATAGAGAAAATGCAATGCATCAACAGTTATGCACACAGCACTTCTCACAACCACTAGACAGCACAGAAAAGCATTCTCTCTTACAGCATGCTCAGAGGCAACTAAAAACACAATTCAGCGATGTCATCTGCTTCTAAAGCCCCTCTAGCAATGTATTAGCAAAATACATGTATTCCAAAAATAGAGGAAAAAGTCTTACTCTGCTATATCAAGATATCCACAGGAAGCAGCTGCATGTAGAGGTATCCAGCCTTCATTATCTGGTTGATTAATATTTGCTCCATTTTCCACCAGAAATTTCACCATATCTACGTTATCATCTATACAAGCCTATAAAGAAAGAGAGATTTAAGAAGTAAGTTCATATTAAAGCTGTTCTACAATACAGTGTATCTTTAGGCAACACCTTTGGTAATAGGTCTGATGAGGGCACAGGTTTTGTTGGAGTTTGACCACAAGACAGGAAGAATTTGAGAGAAAAGTAGCAGCTGTTACAGATCTGCAAAAAATCCTTACATAAACAGATTCAACCAATACGATTTCCTCAGGCAAATTTGTTCAAGCCATTTACAACCCCCCCACTGCAACCCTGTTCTCCAGTACAAAGTGGTTCCCTTTATAAAGCCCCCAGGCCCTCAGCTCCATCCCAGGACTGGCTTAGTCACTTCAGTGGATATTACAATTAAATGAACAGCCACACCACCAAGTAGAATTGTTGTGACCCACAGACAGGGAGCAGTTTGGAAAACAACACTATAATGTGATTCTATTTAGAATGAAATTGAGACTAAGGAATATGGAAGGGGATGCTACATCACATTTCGATACCCTCCTGCTGTTTTCTGCTTCAGCATATTCTGTCACCACACACCTTTTAAGAGTCTGATTATAAACTTAGTTATCAATTTGACACACAGCAAAAATACTACAATTTGTGCCTATCTCTTAACTAGCAACCAAACAGCATTGCTCAGATTTAGAACTCCTGCAGATGTCCAGATCTCCATCTTGTCTGGCTCCTGTTTTGCTTTTCTTCCCTGCGTTCGAGTATTTTTCTCACAGGGTGCTCAGTGAGTTTTCTTGCCAACTTCCATACTGCTGCCCTTAAAAGGACAGAGCAACAGAGAGAAAAGTCCCTCTGCCTTTCAGGACAGCAAGGACTTAAAACAGTAAGATCCCACAAGACTGGTACTAATTTTTTAGCTTAATAAATCAACAATGCTGCATAACCAGAAGGCTGAAATAAAAATTTTTACTGTTTGGGTCCTAAATCCTTCTAGAGCACTATGCCTACAACTAAGGTATATATTCTCCTTTTCAGAATACTTCTACAGCAATACAGACTGAAAATTATATACTGCTTTATTATAGAAAAAGAAAAAAATCTCTAAGATTCTCTCATTTAAGCAATTGCGCCTACAAAAACGAATTCCAAAACTTTCCTCTACTCTGTAGTGCTGAGAGCATAGCTACACTGCGAGGGAGCTGTGTTGCTTCTCCCTTTAACCAGCCAAACAAAAATAGCAACAAATTATCGTTCCCTGACCCCATCTGCTTTACTTAGGTACAAACTTAAGGCTTTGTTTAGCATGCGACAGAGAACTGTTTCAACAACGAGTCTCATGTGGATTTGTTCATCTACGAACTTGCAGCTGGGCTGCAATGAGACTGCAGTACACTGTTTGCATTATTTGTTTTTCAGTTTTTGGTTGAAAAACACATTCTTGAATGAAAACATTCATAAGCCTTCCTACCTCACCAGATTCTTTTGAAAATTACCTTATAGAATCATAGAATGGTAAGGTTGGAAAGGACCTCAAGGATCATCTAGTTCCAACCCCCTGCCATAGGCAGGGACACCTCTCACTAGGACAGGTCACTCAAGGCCTCGTCCAACCTGGCCTTCAACACCTCCAGGGAGGGAGCAGCCATAACCTCCCTGGGCAACCTGTGCCAGTGTCTCAGTACCCTCACTGTAAAGAACTTCTTCCTAACATCCAGTTTCAATCTCCCCTCTGCCAGTTTAAACCCACTGTCCCTTGTCCTGTCATTGCAAGACCTTGTCAATAGTCCCTCCCCAGCCTTCCTGTAGGCCCCTTTCAGATAACTGGAAGGCTACCATAAGGTTTCCTCAAAGCCTTCTCTTCTGCAGGCTGCAGAGTCCCAATTCTCTCAGCCTGTCCTCATAGCAGAGGATCTTCCTAAAAAAAACTTCCTAAAAGATTTTTTAAATTACCTATTTAGTCATGTCCAGTCCTAAAATCAGCAATTCTTTGATTAATTTATGAATATCCTCTAAAGACTAGAAATTCCTCAAGCATATTGTCTTCAATTTGTTTTGCTTATCAGTGTATGATGCTTATACTGTGGGAACAAGCTGTGAAGGGAAAGAGTGGCCTCTCTTTGCACTAAATAAAAAGGAACTAAATGCAAAACATCACAGCTCACTTCAGAATGAAAACAAATCCAAGAAACACAGATGTTTACATTGAGCAGTAACATTAACCCAGCTCTGCTTTACACATGCCATGTGGCCAGCTTTTCAGGAAGTTCAATTTGCCTGACAACTGATATCCTAGGTGTATCATAATATACACCAGGTCATTATAAAAGAAAATTAATTTGCTGTCAGTTAACTTTGAAACTGCCTAAGCATTTTCAAATACACATCTTTTTAATATTTCATTTCAATCCGTGGCACGCATGAGGATCTTAAAATCCTCTAGAAATTCATAATCTGTGAAATAAAGCTATCTTCAAGTTGATTAGCACTAGTAAAATGAAAAGACAAGACCATCTGGTTGGGACAACTTCATACAGAACAATCCTTGCCTGTTTTTCAAGTATACATAAGAAAAACTGGCAAGACATACTCATAAAAATACTGTTGCTAAGTGAATCAAAAGCTTACATATGCAGCACATTAAAAGACATATGACTAAGTGGCTAAAAATATTTGACCAAATTTGGGCAGTTTATTGTGCCATACATGGCAAGGACCAGGAGAGCTCAAATGCACTTTTCAGGTTATTATCAGAGACTGCATATTCATGACAAAGAAAGATAAACAATCTGTGGGTCTATTTATATCTATTAGGAGAACAGAAGAATTAAGATAATAAGAAGAATTTATTTGCATATGCACACAGTGGAGTTCTGGCATTACTGGTGATTACATTTGTGAGATTTAAATAATATTCCTCCTAAGTGATTCTGCACAAGGGCTCTAACAAGTGTCTTATGGAATGACAGAAGCATCAGAAGTTGATAAAACAGAAGACAGATGTCTAATTTAAAAGCATGACCTTTGAGCTTCTTTGCACAATTACTTAAAAATGAGCCTTGTACCCAAAATATTTTATAGTAAATTCACTGTGGCTTCCATGTATAATTTAAAACATGACCTTTGAGCTTCTTTGCACAATTACTTAAAAATGAGCCTTGTACCCAAAATATTTTATAGTAAATTCACAGGTGCTTCCATGCATAATTTGAAAAACATGACCTTTGAGCTTCTGTGCACAATTAAAAATGAGCCTTGTACCCAAAATATTTTATAGTAAATTCAGTGTGGCTTCCAAGAAGGCTATTACACATCTTAAGGTGAAAAAGAGCAAATACAATTGATTCTATTGCTGAAGAACATGTATAAAAGACATCCCATTTCTTCTTGACTCCTCCTCCCCCTGAACAGCCCTGAAGGAAGATGTTTGACAGCCCCTATCACTCTCAGCACTTTCCACGTGAAAGACACCTCAGACAATCAGCAGGTACCTCAAGTCAGAAAGCCAAGATGCAAATTTTATAAAAGAAATTTTATCTCAATGGTTTTTCCATTTCTACTCTGCTTGTCACTGTGCTATCTTCACAGTCACTTCTAAAAGCAATATTTATCAAGTGCCAGAAGTGCCTCTGTTGTTCAAGAATGACATCTCAACCCCAAAAGGAAAGCCTGTCAGAACAGCATGATAAGCTCAAAGCAACAGCCTCCTAAAAGTCTGCCCCTGCCCTTCTAGACTTCAGCCTGAAAGTCATTAGAAAGGAAAAAGCAACATACATGCAAGATTTAAGCAACAAGATTTTACAGCGACTTGACCCCAAACACTCACAAGGCAGCTTCTGTTCCAGTCTCTGCACAGAGAACAGCCACAGGCCTTCCTCTTCTGCCTCTGCGACAATCCTTTTACAATGCAGCTTGGTTCTGGCCATTTATCTTCCCATCCTTCACAGTTCTGAGTCTCAGCTAGAGCTCCAGTTACTATTCAGTCACACGACAGGTCACCTACAGCTCTTCCCCAGTGCTTACTAACTGTCACATCTGACAGCACGCACGCCAGCATGGGTTCTCACAGTCAAGATTCCCTTCATCCCATGCACTGCTTCTGTCCCCTAACCCCATTCCCAGCCTCTACAGCCTGGCAGAAAGGCAGATGTTCTGCATGAAGCACTTGTTACCTTGCCAAATTTGACAGAAGCTGGCCAGTGGGCCCCAAATAGAACAGCTGGAGAGCGCAATCATAGAAACTTCCATTTTTAAAACTAGGTTAATTAGACACAAAAGAAACAACACAAAGTAAGGTTGATAATGTAGTCTGGTTACCTTTCCCAATAAGAACAAAGATGAAACCTCAAAGTATAGGAAAACCCAGGAAAGAAAGCTGCTTTCTGTTTCTAGCCTGCAAAGACCAGTGAAGATCAACAGCACCCTGCTCCCACACAGACCAACACCAGGTTGGCCAAACTTGTCCTGGGAACAGCATGAACTTTATGTGAAGTGAAATGACAATTTCACCTTTTCCCAGAAACCTCTTCTAATGACGTGGAAGGGGCTAAGCAGCTGCCTGCAGAACATTCTAGATTTTAAGTGTAGTCACTGTGACTTTGGATCTCGGTGCAAGTGGCAGGTGGGCGACCTGGCTCACCTTACTGTCAGATGCCACTGACAAAGCAAGCAACCTTAAAAATAGATTGCTTTAAAAGAGATTTAAAGCAGAGTGCTTGGTCTTTCAGTGAGTAACCACCCAAAGAATTCAGCAGACAGTACTCCTCTCCGGAGACAAGAAAAACAAGTCCGTGTTTGTTTATTTGTTAAAAGAGTCAGAAATATTGTCAGAAAAGAGGCAGACTACATGCAGTGAGGCTGTGAAGTACACACTTTTACACAAGAATACATCTTCTACTGGTTCTCCTCCTTGTTGAAAACAAATGAGGTAATGCCATCTAAGGTTTAGATGTTCCAATTTGTATCAGTATTTTCTAGAGAGACTACAACTTACCTTCTACTGTTAACTGACTAATATGCTGATCTAGTCCTTAAGTAAGCTATTTTGCCTCTAATAGCAGAAAATAAATACTGAATATATTTAACAGGTTACCATATTCCATTTTTCCTTATTTACTCTCAGTGCAGGAGGGAGTCAAATATATGAGCATGGACCAGGACAGGCTGGAGAAGCAGGCCCAGGCCAACCTCATGAAATTCAACAAGGCCAAGTGTAAGGTCCTGCACCTGGGTAGGCACAATCCCAAGCACAAATACAGGCTGGGTGGGGAATGGTTGAGAGCAGCCCTGAGGAAAAGGCCCTGGGGGTCTGGGGTGATGAAAAGCTCAACAGGAGACTGCAGTGTGAGTGCAGCCCAGACAGCCAACCGNTAGATTTAATGGAATAAACCAAGTCAAAGAACCATTTTTAATTCTTGTGGGAATGCTGGAAACAGGAGTAAGACATCATGCAGTAGCCTAGAATAGTTTATCCTCCCCTTTGATTTATCTTGTGAACCAAATCACGTGAGTCCAATGGAACTAAGCAGGACACTAACACCTCCTTTAATGAGAATTAAATTAAGAGAGGGCATCCACACCCAGAGCAAGTTAAAAGTGATTCCTGTTTTATTCACCCTGGATTGCTCGGACTGCTTGCTCCCTCTGCATTCACAAACCCCACCCTTTACATCTACACTGACATGCTCTGCTGAACTGGAGTAGCTCAGAAAAGCAATTAGAATTTAAAATTAAAGAAATTAAGAAAATGACAGTACTATACTATTCTCTTTATCAAGTTAAAGCAAAATTATTTGCTTTCACAGAATCACAGATTGTTAGGGGTTGGGAGGGACCTCCAGAAATCAAGTCCAACTCCCCCTGCCAAAGCAGGACCACACAGAGCAGGCCACACAGAAACATATTCAGGCAGCTTTTGAAAGTCTCCAAGGAAGGAGACTCCACAATCTCTCCAGGCAGCCTGCTCCAGAGTTCCATCCCCCTCACTGTAAACAAGTGTCTCACGCTGAGGTGGAACCTCCTGTGTTCCAGCTTGTACACGTTGTTCATTATCCTATCACTGGGCACCACCAAGGAGAGACTGGACCTTCATCTTCACATCTGCCCCGTAGATATTTACAGACATTAATAAGATCTTCTCAGACTAAATAGCCCCAGTTCTCTCAGTCTTTCTTCATAAAAGAGACGTTTAAGTCCCCACATCATCCTTGTGGCTCTCCATTAGACTCTCTCCAGCAGGTCCCTGTCTCAGACACAGTATTCTAGGTGTGGTCTCACCAGGGAAGAGAAACTTTCTTCTGAAATTCACCTTCATGTCCTAATTCCATTATCAGACAAACAAAACTTTTTTCTACTGTGAGATTTCAGCCAGGACAAACCTTGTTGTTAAAGCCTCTTCTCTGAAATCGACATTTTTCAAATAATTTCTAAATTTGAGACCACTTCCACCACTCTCACTTTAGGTTTTACAACACACATCAGGCTACTTTTTCCTTTGTACAGACTTCCTAAGGAAATCACATTACTCACTCTGCCTACCTGGCTGCCCTCCCTCAGCAATTTCAACTGAAACTGAGACAGGAATAGAGGCTGAAGAGAATTCAAGGCACTACTTTTCATGAAAGTGTCACTGAAGGATGTGTCTTGTGAAATAATGCTGCCTCAGAGAACTCAACAACTGTCATTTCTACCTGAGTGTCAGTCTGCCCTCATGAGAAAAGCATTTGTTACAACATTATAGTTCTAGTTGCAGTGTTGGTCAACAAAGTTTTTTCATCTTCACTCTCCTTGGGGAAAAAAAAGAAGAATGCAAACCAAAACAAAGCAGAAGTGATTTTTCTTTTCTCCTTTCAATAAACCACTGAGAAGGTATAAAAAGAAATTTGGCCGAAAGATTTAAAACAACCTTGAGCACCACTTTTCACTTTCACCAGGTCCCCTGTTTCTTCTTCATATTAATTAAGATTGCAGCACAAACAAGCAAAGTGGCATTAAGACATATGAAACAAACACATAAGCTTTGTCTAATTTCCAAACTACTGTATACAGTTCTGGAGTCCCNTAAACCAATAGCTACAACCACTGGAACAGAGGTGAGATTATTTTTTTTGCACCTTATATTTGATTATAGGTCATTAATCCAAAGTTTTCACACAAAGTGTAACATCTTAATATTAGTATTGACAGGGTCAATCTAATATTAGTAATGACAGGGTCCTAAAGCTCAGGATTTGGGAACACTACCAGGATAAAGGGCAGTAAATGACCAACAAATCAGGTCATGAAATATCAGTGCTTGCAGTTCTTTGCTATTTGAAGAATCATTATAAAAGCATGTCTTTTACATTTCCTGAGTATTCTTTTTAACACAGCACACACAGGGTAGAAAGGCTGCTGCTGCTGTTCACATTCATGGTAAGAAACAGGACAGTTTTGGTGTTGTAACAACTTTAGGCAGCAATCCAGTATTACAGATGACATGTTGCTCAGTTATGAAATGAAATATTAGCTTTCCAGTGTTCATTTAGCCAACTCACAAGTCACAGCCTCTATAATTCAGCCATCAGGGCTAATACTGGGTATGTCTGCACAGTGATGAAACTTAGGTTTAGGATTTCATAGTGCTGTAGTTTTGAGGAGTGGACGGATTGTTCTACGGCTCCAAAAAGGGCAAAAGAAAATGCTCATGCAATGGATTGGAGAATTATTGGAAAGTTTAAACAGAGAAGCAATTCCCAAGCTACAATGTTACAGTTCTATATAGTGGTGAGCATAGCAAAGCATATAAAATATATAAATTCCTACCTAGCCTTGGCCCAGTCCTGTGATCTGGGCTTACAACTATCTCATTAGGCTAGAACCTTCCAAAACCTTCCTCCGACTAGGCCTCAATTCCACACATGCCATCCAAATGCACCTCCACACCTCCCCACCCAGGCCCAGACGTCACAGTAAAAATAAGCTCTGCCAAGGCCTAGCCAGGCTGCCAGCCCCGCCTAGACCAAAACTTGAGCTAAGGAAGCCCCTGCCGCCAGGGAGGGAGATGGGGAGGAGAAGGGCAGATGCTGACTTTGCAGCCAGATTCACAGGGATGCAGGATTATGGGAAGAAATACAAAGATTACACTTCCCAGTACACCTCCTGGACATACCTAGCTCCTGGAGGTCATCCACTTTGTGGTTCTTAAAGGTGTGACCCAGCCTCAAACTGGCACAAACAGTTTACTATCTTAAAGTTTGCCATGCATACATTCTTGATAAACCAGTAATATTTTGCTACACTGGTGTCATTTTGCATAACCTGTTTGGAAATAGTGTGTGAGATGAGTGAGTGTGCTACTTGCAGTTAAGAATGGCCTACTTATTTAAAATCCTGGAGAGTTGGGCCGTACAAAACTGTAAAACCGCAGTTGCCATATCCAATAACTCTAATTAACAAATCATTTCAAGAGTATTTCATTGCTTTTGCAGGTTTCAGCAGTTTCAAGTTTGTTGTTTGTGTCTGTCTCGCCCCAGAATATGAGTCAAACTCGGCGTAAATTTCCATGTCAAACCATTTCCTCCACTACAGGGCAGCATCTTTCTCTCCAAAGAAATTTATTCTGTGAAAAATGAGAATCCTTTTAGACTCTTGCAAAAGCAGGTGGGCAAGGCACTTTCTCCTAAGGAGAAAACACTACTGGAGGCTGATGCAATGTTTCATGTCCGTTCTAGTATCATGGGGAAGGCATGCAGAGACTATTGAAACCAAGCACCCATTAATCATCATTATTTAATCTGCATGTTGCAGAGCTGTCAAATGTGGACAAAAAGAGACAAATCATTCCAGAACTCAAACTTCTCTAGCTATTAATTCAACTTCACATTAACACCTTGTCATATGAGCAAGCAGATCTCAACATCTCTCTTAGACTTTATTTCAGATCTAAGAGGTGGATAAAACCAGGAGCTACATGAAATCAATAATTGGTTTAGCTTAAGCATTCAGTAAGAGCATAACACAATTTCAAGACCACAATTTTGCCTTGTTTTCACTATTACAACAGTTTGTAATTTATGGTTAAAAACTGGAAATTTAATTAAGGGCACAACTCAGGAAAACCACTAAAATGTATTGCTGTTGAAACTGATATAACCTGTGTGTTAAATAACTGATTTCATAAGGACTTCCCACTATTTAAACACAAATGAATGCTTCATTGGAGTTCTTAATCAGGAGTGTAACAGAATACATATATTCAAATGGTTCTAGCACGTTTCAAGTCGAGATTGAATTATTCTTATCCTCTAACCTTCTGCCAGGATAAAACATAGAATAGTTTGGGGGTAAGAAGGGACCTCCAAAGGTCATCCAGTCCAACCCCCCCTGCAGGGACATCCTCAACTAGATCAGGTTGCCCAGAGCCCCGTCCTGCCTCACCTTGAGTATCTCCAGGGAAGGGGCCTCAACCACCTCCCTGGGCAATCTGTTTCAGTGTTCCACCACCCTCATAGTAAAGAGCCTGTTCCTAACATCCAATCTAAATTTGCTCTGCTATAGTCTGAAGCCATTGCCCTCATCCTGTCCCTGCAGGCCTTTGCAAACAGTCTCTCTGCAGTCATCTTGTAGCTCCCTTCAGGTCCTGGCAGGCTGCCCTCTGTCTCCCCAGTGCCTCCTCTTCTCCAGGCTGAACACCCCCAGCTCCCTCAGCCTGTCCTCATAGCAGAGCTGCTCCAACCTCCCGATCATTTTCATGGCCTCCTCTGCACCTGCTCCATCAGGTCCACGTCCTTCGTGTACTGAGGACTCCAGAGCTGGACGCAGTACTCCAAGTGTGGTCTCCCCAGAGCAAAGTGGCAGAAGAGAGTTGGCTGTGACATATTTACTATAACCAGAGATGCCACCATTCCTGTTAGCAATACCAAAAAACAGATGATGATGCACTCCAACAGAGGTTGCATGTACAAAACAGCCTGCCTATATGCTTGCAGTCCTGTTTGGGCTGACAAAACCTCTCTGGTTCTACACAGCCTAGTACTCTACTTTCAAGTAAGTATTTATTTGCTTTTTCTTCAGATATTTGCAAATCTATTTTAAGGAATGCTTGAAATTCTTATACTAAAAATTATCTCTTTATACTACCAGATGTGTAGGATTGAGTTTTAATGGTATTATTTCAATTGAGGAAAAATCTCAAGAAGACTTGCCAAAAAAAAAAAAATTGGATGGGCTGCCAAAAACACCCCAAACAATTCTGGAAAATGAGATGTTGCAGGAAAAAAAAATGCTAGCCCTGACAAAGCATCTTAGAAGGGATCAAAGGGCAAAGACTAAAATACTGATACTTGAGCAGATCTATTTGTCTGATTGCCTTTTCTTCTTCTGGCTCTACATATTGACATTGTTGTCAGTTTTACCAAGGGGCAGTCATCTTTGACCAACCTGATAGCCTTTGATGAGGACATACCCAGGTGGATTGATGATGGCAGAGCAGTCGATGTGGTTTGCCTTGATTTCCAGTAAAGCATCTGATACTGTCTCCCACAGCAACCTTCTGGCTAAACTGAGGCAGTGTGCTCTGGATGATTAGGTAGAGAGGTGGATTGGGAACTGGTTGAAGGAAAGAAGCCAGAGAGTTGTGGTCAATGGGATGGAGTCCAGTTGGAGGCCTGTGACTACTGGGGTCCCACAGGGGTCAGTACTGGGACCAGTTCTGTTCAATATATTCATCAATGACCCAGCTGAGGGCACAGAGTACACTGTCAGCAAGTTTGCTGATGGCACCAAACTGGGTGGAGTGGCTGCCACTCCAGAAAGCTGTGCTGCCATTCAGTGAGACTTGGACAGGCTGGAGGGGTGGGAAGGGAGAAATTGTAAGAAATTCAATAAAGACAAGAGTAGAGTCTGGCACCTGGGAAAGAACAACCCCAGGTGTCACTATAGCTTGGGGACTGACCTGTAGGAAGGCAGCAAAGGGGAACACGATTTGGGGGTCCTAGTGGGTGGGAGGTTAAGCATGAACCAGCAATGTGCTCTCGTGGCCAGGAGGGCCAATGCCATTCTGGGGTGGATTAGAAGGGCTGTGATTAGTAGGTTGAGAGAGGTTCTCCTGTCCCTCTGCCCTGCTGAGGCCACATCTGGAGTACTGTGTCTAGTTCTGGGCCCCCCAGTTAAAATGCAACATAGAACTGCTTGAGAGAGTCCAGTGCAGAGCCTCAAAGATGCTGAAGGGAATGGAACAGCTCTGTTAGGAAGAGAGCCTGAGGGAGCTGGGGCTGTGCTGCTTGGAGAGGAGGAAACTGATAGGAGGAAGCTGAGAGGTGACCTCAGCAATGTTTATCAATATGTAAAGGTGAGTGCCAGGAGGCTGGAACCAGGCTCTGCTGGGTGATGTCCAATGCCAGGACAAGGGGCAATGGGTGGAAGCTGAGGCATAGGAAGTAGCATGGAAACATGAGGAGGAATTTTTTCCCTGTGAGGGTGACACAACACTGGCACAGGCTGTTCAGGGGAGCTGTGGAGTCTCCTTCTCTAGAGATATTCAAGACCTGCCTGGACACATTCCTGTGTGATCTAGTCTAGGTGATCATGCTCTGGCAGGGGGTTGGACTGGGTGAGCTTTGGAGGTCCCTTCCAGCCTCTAACATTCTGCGATTCTATGATATTAGTTATATGTTAATATATTTAGTCAATATATGTTATCAAGTTGGTGAAGCTACTGGACATGAAAGACTCTGCCTTTGCCTGAATTTCACACAAGTGAGGCTCTCCCTTACATCCACTGGTATTAAGTACTTGATGTTCCTTCTGGCCTCTTTCAAATGAAAACCAAAACAAGCCCATTCTGTGAAACAACAGAGAGCTTTTAAATGTAGGGTCAGATTTTGCAGGTCTTGCAATGACAGGACAAGGGGCAATGGGTTTAAGCTGGCAGAGGGGAGATTTAAACTGCATGTTAGGAGGAAGTTCTTTCCAGTGAGGGTGGTGAGACACTGGCATAGGTTGCCCAGGGAGGTTGTGGCTGCTCCCTCCCTGGAGGTGTTCAAGGCCAGGTGGGACAAGGCCTTGAGTGACCTGTACTAATAGAAGGTGTCCCTGCCTATGGCAGGGGCTTGGAAGTAGATAATCCTTGAGGTCCTTTCCAACCTTACCATTCTGTTATTTGTTACTCAGCTTTCTAACCACACTGCAGGTGAAAGAGCATGAGTTTACTGCACAAAACAGAGAAATTAAGACCTGACAGCATGGTGTGGCAGCTACTACCAAGGACCAATTCACAAGCTGTCTTCAACCCCGAAGGCTTATGCAGGTAGGTATGCACAAATCATGCATGACAGATTCTCCTTTGAGCTGTATGCCGTTCAAACCTCTACTATTTGTCCATCAGCGACACATCAGTGACTTGGGGAGTTAAACCCAGAACCCAGTTTCAGACTCACTCATTTCACAAATGGCTTTCTTGTGCTTCTGGCCTGAGCTTTCCCAGTTTGCATTCTGAGGCTGTTTTAACTGTTGTGTCTGATGCACCAGCCTCCGTATGACACAGACATACAACTCTCTCCTGACACGTACAAAAGCAGACTTCACTGAAAAGATTTTAAAAGTATAATTTTCATACTGTAAAAATACAGTGATATTATGAAGCTATGCTTTCAACAAGTATTTATTGTTATAATCCTGGCAGATAGTGATTCATTTTCATGTCATACATGGTGTAAATATTAAGTTTGAGAAGCAGAAGGCATTGTCATATACTACATGCTTTCTGACACGATCAAATTTAAGAAGGTGTCACATTTAAAATACATTTTTTTTAAATGAGAACACACAATTTACTTTTAGCATATGGCCAATAAAAGTTGATGTGCAATTTTCAATTGAAAACATTCAACACATTGATACCCCTGAATTCCTGATCAAATTAATCCTCTAGCAAAAATGAAGGCACCAAGAAAACTTAGCAGAAGAAATCTGTTTACATAAAGAAACAACTTTGTTAAAATCCATTGTGCCAGGTCTCGCTTCTTTTTCCCTCTGCTGCTGATTATCACCTAAATACAGGTTTGAGTTGTTCAGAGACAACAACTGAACTTCCTTGGAAGAAAGCAAACCTGACCACATCTATCAGTGCTGGAAACTCTTACAGGCTGTGCTGGTGATCTTGTCATAAACTGGCATTTAATCCTTTGCTTTAGCAGGAGCTAGGGGAAGTTTTCAGCGCTTTCAAATGTGTCAAGTGAAGTGCCAAAACACAGTAGAATAAAAGTAATAGCATTCAATTAAATAAAAGCAATGATAACCTTTCATCCCAGCAAGGGGAAATAAAAAAACAACATGTTGATAGAGCATACTAAAGTAACCAAGACAGACCTTCTGTGTGCTTTCTTTCCTACTACACATTACTATATACATTAAAGAGCACCTTCAACAGAAGAAACCAAGACTACAGGTAGGACATTTTCACACCTCATCACCATACTATATTAGAAGTGCAAGTACATTTTTTGTAAGATGGTAAGGCTGATATTACTAGTGGGAGGTGTCCCTGCCTATGGCAGGGGGTTGGAACTAAATGATTCTTGAGGTCCCTTCTAAACTTACCATTCTATGATTCTATGATTATTCAGGCCTTTTTTCCTCCCTAAGTAGAGGAATCTATGTAGAACAACTGGTTTGTGCAATTCACTGTATGTGATTGAATAAAAAAGTGCATGTGACATATGAATTATTTATATACATTAATATGCAAAAAATTAATACAATCCCATACCTGGATGGAAACAAGAAGTAAACTGTGAGCAAAAGTAGCATTTTGAATGGTTGAACATGAATCAAATTACCTTAAATGTGGAAAATGCATTAATCAAAACTACATTTTGTACACAACTCCAATTAAAACAATGGTAGTGCTACATATCAGTCTCACAGAAATTGTAGCAGAAAAACCAAGGAGTATTTAAACATCAGTTAAATCATTTTAGTAAAATTATCCAAAAGTAAATTAGCCAAACACGTTACAGTAAATATCACAGAATCACAGAATGGTAAGGTTGGAAGGGACCTCAAGGATCATCTAGTTCCAACCCCCTGCCATAGGCAGGGACACCTCCCACTAGTACAGGGCACTCAAGGCCTCCTCCAACCTGGCCTTCAACACCTCCAGGTAGGGAGAAGCCACAACCTCCCTGGGCAACCTGTGCCAGTGTCTCACCACCCTCACTGCAAACAACTTCCTCCTAACATCCAGTCTACATCTCCCCTCTGCCAGTTTAAACTCATTGCCCCTTGTCTTCTCATTACAAGACCTTGTTAATAGTCCCTCCCCAGCCTTCCTGTA
>WBNM01045834.1:40536-57450 GCA_013399055.1 Ramphastos sulfuratus
TGGCCTTGAACACCTCCAGGGAGGGAGCAGCCACAACCTCCCTGGGCAACCTGTGCCAGTGTCTCACCACCCTCACTGCAAACAACTTCCTCCTAACATCCAGTCTAAATCTTCCCTCTGCTAGTTTAAACCCATTGCCCCTTGTCCTGTCACTGCAAGACCTTGTCAATAGTCCCTCCCCAGCCTTCCTGTAGCCCCCTTCAGATACTGGAAGGCTACTCCAAGGTCTCCTGGAAGCCTTCTCTTCTGCAGGCTGCAGACCCCCAACTCTCTCAGCCTGTCCTCACAGCAGAGCTGCTGCAGCCCTCTCAGCATCTTTGTGGCCTCCTCTGGACCCGCTCCAACACTTCCATGTCCTTCCTGTGCTGGGGGCTCCAGAACTGCACACAGGACTCCAGGTGGGGTCTGAATACATCTTTGTATTCACTTTGTTGGCAGAACCAAAGCATCACTTGGAACAATCCATCCAAAGCCTCTTTCCTCAATTAATCAGCACATAGAACTGCTATTGTGATCCCCCAAAAAGTAAAGTACTTGCACCGAAGGTCATCAAGTCTCAAATGAATCCTTTGCAATGATAAGATCAATTCAGAACATAGCTGATGTCAAAATTCAAGACAGACCTAGGCACTTCAGGAATTCCCTCAAAATTAGGTAAGGGTGTATTTATGCTGTACCTTTCATAACCAATCTGCTAACATAACATAAATGAAATGTTTTAGCACAGTTAACAAAACTTGGTACAAAAAGAAGATGCTAATCAAACACACTATGTGCCTCTGTCATATGTGCCTCTGTCAAGTCTCAAAGGATAAAATTAAAAAAAGGATTCAACACCAAACTCTCTCTCTCGTAAGCCACCTATGCAGCTGTTCATCCACACAGATATGGTTTTCAACTTCTAAAAAAAAAGGAGTTTTTTACCACAGTGTAACTTAATACTCCATTTCACGGAATCATGGAAACATCCAGGTTGGAAAAGCCCTTCAGGATCATCTACTTTACAAGACTTCACCTTAAACCATATCCCCAAGCACCACATCCAAAACACCCTTAACCACAGCCAGGGTGGGTGACTCCACCACCTCCCTGGGCAAGCTCATTCAAGTCCCTGCCCATTCTCTCCATGAAAAACTTTTTCCGAATGTCCAATCTAAACCTCCTCAATCTCAGCTTTAGGCCATTCCCCCTTGTTCTGTCTCCAATTACCTGTGAGACCAGCTCCAGCCTCTCCGCAAGGTCCCTTCACGTAGCTGTAGACAGCGATGAGGTCTCCCCTCAGCTTCCTCTTTCACACTAACCACCCCCAGCTCCCTTAGTCTCTCCTCATAATATTTATTCTCCAGGCCCTTCCCCAGCTTCGTTGTTCTCCTCTGCACTGGTTCCAGCACCTCCACATCTCTCCTGTATTGCGGTGCCCAAAACTGGACACAACACTCAAGGTGAGGCCTCACCAGAGCACAATCCAATGGGACAATCCCCTCCCTGCTCCTGCTGGACACAGCATTTTTAATCCCAGCCATGATGCTATTGGCCTTCTTGGCCACCTGGGCACGCTGCTGGCTCACATTCAGCTCCTGTCTATTACAACCCCCAGATCCCTTTCTGCCAGCAGCTCTCCAGCCACACTGCCCCAAGCCTGTATCATCACTTGGCGTTGTTGTGACCCAAGTGCAGGACCTGGCACTTGGCCTTGTTGAAGCTCATCCCATTAATGCTGGCCTATTGATCCAGTCCATCCAAGTCTCTCTGAAGAGCCTCTCTACCCTCATTCAGATCAACACTGTCCCCTAACTTGGTGTCATCTGCAAACTTACTGCTGACACTCTATGCCTGAATCAAGGTCATCAATAAAGATGTTAAACAGAAGTGGTCCCAACACGGATCTCTGAGTAACACCACCAGTGCCCAGCTGCCAGCTGGATTTAACTCCANGCACTGCTGGATCCAGTGCTAAAGACTGAGGCAAAGTAGGCACTGAGCACCTCAATCTTCTCCCCATCCTTAGTCACTAAGTTTCCCTCTGCATTCAATAGGGGATGGAGATTTTCTCTTGTCCTGTTTTTGCTGTTAATGAATTTATAGAAACATAAAAATGTTTTTTATTATCTTTAACAGCTGCAGCTAGGTTAAACTCTAGCTGTGCTTTGGCTCTCCTAATTTTCCCACTACATAGTTTTGCTACACCTTTATAGTCATGAGAGACCTGCCCCCTCTTCCATAGACTCTCCTTTTGTTCTTGAGGTCCAGCCAAAGGTCCCTATTTAGCCAGGCTGGAGCCTTCCCCACCAACTTGTCTTTTGGTGCACAGGCACAGCCTGCTTCTGTGCCTTTAAGAGTTCCCTCTTGGAGTCCAACCTTCTTGGACTTCTATATTCTTCAGGATAGTTTCCGAAGGGACTTTGTCCAGCCACCTCCTAAACAGACTAATGTTTGCCCTCCAGAAGTCCACGGTGGCCGTTTTACTAACCCCTCTCCTTGTTTCTCCAAGGATAGAGAACTCAATCATCTCATGGCCACTGAACCCCAGATGTTCTCCAACCTTGACTTCTCCCATGAGTTCTTCTCTGTTCACAAGAAGTAGGAGGGCATCTTGCCTGGTTAGCTCTCTCACCAATTGTGTCAGGAAGTTACCCTCCACACACTCCAGGACTGTTCTCTTACTGCTGTACTGTATTTCCAGCAGGCTTCTGGGAAGTTAAAGTCTCCCACAAGAACAAGGGGCAGCGATTGGGAGACCTCTCTCAATTGTTTATAATAAATTTTATCTACTTCTTCATCCTGATTGAGTGGTCTATAGCATACTCCCATCACAATATTGCCCTTGCTGCCCTTACTTCTGGTTCCCACCCATCGTGACTCAACCCTATCATCACTTTCATTAATGTGTGTGGTTCCATATGCTTCCCTAACATAGAGGCCACTCCACCACCTCTTCTACCTTGCCTATCTCTTCTGAAGAGTTGGTACCCTTCGACTGCAGTACTCCAGTTGTGGGAGTCATCCTACCAGGTTTCTGTGATGGCTGTTATATCATGCTCCCCTGTAGTACAATGGCCTCCAGCTCCTCCTGTTTATTGCCCATGCTGCATGCATTGGTGTATAAACATTTCAGGGAGATTGTTGAGTACATTGTTTTAAACCTTGAGGCAGGGAAGTCCTTTTGGTTGTCTAAGATACCAACACACTGATCCTCGAGTGATGGACTACTACCACCAGGGTTCTCAGCAAGGCCAGCTACATCCCCATTCCCCTTTGAAACTAGTTGCCAACAGCTGAGTCACATCATGAACTTGCTGTGCAAACCCCCACTGGCTGCACCAAAGGGAAAACCTGAACTCATTAGATGTGCTTCCTCTGCACCAGCACCAATCCCAGTCCTACCTCCAACAACTGTTTTTTCACTGTATACAGATTTTTCACCAGCACAAGAAAGCAGTCATGAGTACATCTTAGCAGATTTGCCTAACAATTTACTCCAGCCACAAATGAAAAACATCCACTTTGTGAACTTTCTCTCTTCCAGAAGATCACAGAAGTAGCAGCTTCAACATCAGATTCCCCTGCCTCTATCTAAACAGGAAATATTTTGGTACAGTTATCCCATTATAAACTCATTATGGTACATTAACAAAGAAACTGCAAATGATCACAAGTTCCCTAGGAAACCACTTACATTCCACTTACACTGAATGGACAGAAAGACAACAGCCAACGACAATCTAAGTTGATACAGACCCATCTACAATAACATATGCCACTACATATACACAATACATGGGCTCTTAAAAGGATCCAAGTTGTTGCTCTGTTTGGGTTTTATTATTGTTATTATTGCTTGTTTTGGGGGGGGTTTGTTTGCTTGTTTTTTTGCTGCTGTTGTTGCTGTTTGTTTTGTTTTTAAATTACTATCAGGTGGACCAGAAGCCATCATTCCACAAAACAACTTGCTGAGGAAGTGACAATAGTGCAGAGATAAAGCAACGGAATGGCAGCAACTAGAAATGTTTAACAAACAGAACTGTGAAATCAATATAAAATCAGAATTTTCCAATTGAGTACAAACAGTAGTAGGTTTAAGTAATAGTGGAAATTTAGGAAGGAAAGCTACTGATACCAATGAAAAAGACAACTGGTAGGGACAAGAATCATAAAGCATTTCTTAAATATATTAAGAATAGGACAAAATAAATTAGAAATTTTATAGGGCACATATATTAAAACATAGGAGAGAATTTGTCAACAAATTCTTCCACTTTGTGTTTTGAAAGAAGGAGGAAGTTTTATTAGTCTTACATAGTATGTATTATATACTTTCTAGTCTACTAGTAATAAAGAAAAATTTAACTCTCCCCCAGATCACTGCTTAACTCAGCAGATGTAAGTAACACAAATCACAGAATCATAGAATGGTAAGGTTGGAAGGGACCTCAAGGATCAGCTAGTTCCAACCCCCTGCCATAGGCAGGGACACCTCCCACTAGCACAGCTCACTCAAGGCCNCAAGTATGTTTAGGCAGTTCTCTAGCCACTAATCAAGAACTTCAGGTACCTTCAAGTTTGCCAATATTTATTTTCTTGAAATACTTGGGAAACAGTAGAGGATTCCTAAGACTGTACCAACAATACAAAGTAGTACCATAGGTGCCTAAATGAGTTATAATGGATAAAATAAATAAAAGCCACACACAAAAGATCCAGGTAACTGATGTTCATTAGGCTTATTAGCAGGTAGGCAGTACTGTGCCAACACACTTACAACATTTGACAAGCTTGCTTGGTTTCACCAGTGGCACCACTACTTGTCTTTTTTTAGCACTGTGGAGCCAGTCACATCTGATCAACACTGAAGGATCCCAGCTGACACACACAAGGCCTGGGGCATTAGCAAACACAGTTCTGAAGTAGCAAGAGTCCAGTTAGCTTTTAAGCTTGTAGTCTTGCCATACGAATTGAAATTGACTCCACACAGGGCAACTGCTCAGGAAAGAAAGAAGGCATCTTAGGTGGAGAACCTGAACTGGCTTCCTCATCAGAGGACACCTCCAAATAAGTCTTCCCACATTATTTAAACAGACCTTCACCACACCAAGTATCAAAGACCAAGTTCACTGTGCTGGCACATGATGGATGAAAAGCCAGCAGAAATTTGGTATATTTGAGGTGGTGCTCTAGCCCCACCTGCAACCAGAGTTACTGCTCCTCTCCACATGCCATTACAGGGCAAAGCTAAACAGTACTCCTTAGCTCCATACTTAGTCTGATACAGGAAGAAAGGAAAATACAAATTGACTTTTGCTCACTATATTAAGAGAGTCAATATACTAAGAGACTGTTATACTTTTGATCAGTATATTACAAAAGCAGCTTCTTTTTCTCCATTCCATTGTGTGTGCTCCATTACCAACACCACCATTTTCACCACTGCCATCAAACACTTAGCAAATCTGCAGCATCTCACATGGCAGGACTTAAAAGACTCTCCAAGTCATAGCTCAGGTCACTGCCCCTTCTGTGTGGCACAGCCTGAGTTGCCTGAGGAGGTCATGCCTGCCACCCCCCAGTTCTCTGTAAGCATCCTGAGAAGAGCTGACAAGAAGGGCAAGGATACATTTGTATTTTGCCCATCCTCTAAGAAGCCTTTGGTTCACACAAACCAAGTTATCTCTTTAAAGGCAAGCCTGTAGTTTAGTAACATCTAAAATGTCTACTCCTTACTAACCTTCTAAAGAACCATTTTATCCAAGCAAGCAAGGAACAGGGAAATACTGTGCCTAGATGTACAATTGTAACCCGTAGCATACATGTCAAAGTCAGCATAGCATTGATGTAATCTGCTCTTTTGCCAGAGCACAAGGGATTCATACTTCCTTACACACACTGCAGTATTTCATCCCTAGCTTCTCAGGCCTGTGAGACAGATTTTGGAAGCCCAGACATCAGTTTCAAGGAGAAAAGACACTAAAGAATACTGACAGAAACCAAAATACTTCTTTAAAAAGGGTAAGCATTTAAGTTCATTATTTCATCAACAGTTGTCACTTCATGGGAAGCTTTCACATGAGTCCAAGTAAGGCACTGATGTATTTATTCCAGGTTAAAGAAGATACCTTTGGTAAAAATTCTTGTAGTTCAGTGCTGATAAAAACACATTTTAAGGAATTATTCTAATTGAGCTTGTGGTATCTTCTTCCCCTGCTACACTTGATTTTAAGCAGTTATACAAAAATGATATCCCAGTTGACAACAATTAGAACCTCAGCCTGGATATTCTGCATTAGAGTCTCCGACAGTCGGGAGATGATGTTTCAAAGTCCTCATAAACACCATTTCAATTGGATAATTTATGTATCTATGTCTGAAGATTAGTTCTAAGCAATATTCTGTTCCCTGCAGGAGGTAGTGTTATAAAAGCAGCATTCCCTAACTCCTTTGAGCTAACACATGCTGATTCATCACTCGGGGTGTGATTCTACAGGAGCTCACTGTTGACCAACAGGGAGGTCCAACCTCCCTCATTCTCAGCTGCACACTCCCAAAAAGCATTTGTCAGACTCTCTGTTAGCCAATTGGAGTCACCAGCAAGGTAGAAACAAATCCTTCTCCCCACAGACCTATCAAAATCAGTAATAACAACACCAGAATGGTGGGAGGAAAAAGTAAGAGCACGCCCTTTCAAGGTGGCAAAGTACGGTATCGTCTTAGTCGTACCTGCAGCTGCAGCCACTCCTGACATTCCCTCCCAGAAAGGACTCTGCAGAAGACACTAAAGGCCTACATTACTGATTATGTAGTAACATCTTTGTGGACTTCTAACTTCTCAAGAGACTGCTGACATCTTTGAATTCATAGAATCATAGAATGGTAAGGTTGGAAGGGACTTCAAGGATTATCTAGTTCCAAACCCCTGCCATAGGCAGAGACACCTCCCACTAGTACAGCTCACTCAAGGCCTCCTCCAACCTGGCCTTCAACAACTCCAGGGAGGGAGCAGCCACAACCTCCCTGGGCAATCTGTGCCAGAGTCTCACCACCCTCACTGTAAACAACTTCCTCCTGGGGGCTCCAGAACTGCACACAGGACTCCAGATGGGGTCTGACAAGGGCAGAGTAAAGGGGTAGAATCCCCTCCCTTGCCCTGCTGGCCACGCTTCTCTTGCTGCAGCCCAGCACTCTTGATGCTGTCTGGGCTGCACTCACACTGCAGGCTCATGCTGAGCTTTTCATCACCCCAGACCCCCAGGGCCTTTTCCTCAGGGCTGCTCTCCAGCCATTCACCACCCAGCCATAAATAAAGCACACACTGGCCTTCTCTTTAACTAGGACTATGTCAGCTTGAAAGATACAACAAGAACACCTAAGTCTGTTTTCTTACAGACCTGACCATACAGCAGTATGTACATTATCATAAAATTCATCAAGATTCTTCAAGTATGACTTTTGTGTATCAGAATCCTAATTAAAGGTGTTTATCATCAAAAGGCACAAAAATAAGAGCCTGGGTAAGACACATTGCCTTCATGGTCAGTCACAGCTAAGCAACTGACATCATTAATATTTCCACCATGACTAAGTAAGAAGAAGAGCTCACATGAAGAGGTGGGAAAACACAAAATATTAAATAGATTTTATTATTTGGCAAAAAGTATAGCCATTGCCCAAAGATATGGGAAGCCTACACACTGCAGGCTTTGGCTGATAGCCATTTAGTGGCCCTGGCAGATACAGAGCAATGGAAAGGGCAAGGGTAGGGTTTGACAGGACAGAATTCAAGTTTCCTTATTTCAGAAAACAGACAAAGGGTCACCTGCTTTTCTCTGCTGTTCAATCATCCACTCTTTCTGCTGCAAACTGAAAGCTCCTGCAATGCAAACTGCAAAGGCAGTTTTTAAAATGCTTCTCAGTTTTCATGAAAGATTCTAGTTAGGGGCTACACTCCAAATACCTTGGAGTGCACAGTGAGAAACTGCCCCTATGTTAAAGAGAAATCCACTCCCTGACATACCAAAAGACTACCTTTGCTGCCTTGAGCTTGCTTTTTCTTCTCTATGGTGCATATCTCTACAAGAATTCCTGAAAGAGAAAGCTGTTTTGCCAGCTTCATTTACACTATTAGTCAAAACATGCTTAACCTTTATGCTTCTCTACATTAAATATTCATTTATGCACATACTTATATATAAGCAATAGTAATGTCACCAAAAGGCCAAACAGCCAAATATCCCTCTACTACGAAATGCATGAATAAATGCTGCCTAAACCAAACCAACTGGCCACACAAAAGATGATCTGTGTACACAATGCTACCTGATTTCTATTTCCCTGTGGCAAAAGGAACTTGTTTCATAGAATGGTAAGGTTNGTGGATTATTCAAGGGCTCATCCAACCTGTCCTTAAACACCTCCAGAGAGGGAGCAGCCACAACCTCCCAAGGCAACCTGTTCCAGTGTCTCTATCTATGAAATGAACACTGCTTTCATGATGTGCAGCTATTAAAAAAAAAAAAAATCACATTTTTCTTCACTGCTTAGTGCTTAGCCTGTAACATTTAAATGTCGTTCCAAACAGAACTAATTTCATAGAATGGTACGGTTGGAAGGGACCTCAAGGATCATCTAGTTCCAACCCTCTGCCATAGGCAGGGACACCTCCCACTAGTACAGGTCACTCAAGGCCTCTTCCAACCTGGCCTTCAACACCTCCAAGGAGGGAGCAGCCACAACCTTCCTGGGCAACCTGTTCCAGTGCCTCACAGACTCTTGTTCCCTCATGGACTCTTTCATTCACCAGGACTTAGCACCATTTATGTACATAAGCAGCACTTCCATGAAAACTCCTCCACAAGAGTTATCATCTTACAGGTGGCCAATAACCAAAAAGGTCATCACAAGGCATGACTGCTGATTTAACCATACAATCTCAAAGTCAGGTTTTAGGATATACACCATTTTGTAAGTCTGAAGTGTAATTAAAGGAAGCATTTAAGTGCACAATGTTTCTCCAGATTTCCCTGCCATCTCCCACCCCTTACACCATTCTCTTCTTCCACCCCACCCACCCTGATAAAGTAGAATTCCCACACACAACAGCACCAGAACTATCCCAAGAGCAAATCCTCTGTACATGCCCTATCACCCCAGTATGACGACATATCAGTATCAAAAGGTTAATGCGCATTAAGTCCAAACAGATTCCACAGGCAAAATTATCTGATATCCAATGCACCAACACTTGAGTTCCATTCAGTATTCCAGCATCAGCCTTCCTTTCCCACTTCATTTTCCACACCACCATTTAATTCTCTTAACCCTCAGTTTCATCCTGACAGTCAGCCCACATCTGACAGCTTGCTTTTGCCTCCACTCTCTGACTCACTCCTACATCCCTATGCTATTTCTGCATTTTATAGCTTCCTCCTCTGTGCTAATGGAGGCAAAAAGGTCACAGCACAGATAGAGCTGGCGTAACTCTAAATGAATTTTACAAGTCCACTGCAATCTGACATCTGTACTGCTTCCACGTGCTCTGAATTGCCGTATTCAAAATTAACTTAAGTATATGACTGTACAGTCCTGCAGTCTTATTTTAGGTCTTGGTAAATCCTGTTGGGTATCAACTTTCCTCTGGTGAATCTGAAAATGTTTGGGGGAAAAAGAACAAACATAAGAGGAGTTCTTAAAAATCCCAGCACTCTGGCAGAGTAATAAAAAGACACAGATCCATCCGGTAAAGTTTTCTCTTTGCTTCTCACAATCTACGAATATAAATACACACACACACACATATATAAATAAATCCATCCTCTTTTACATCTTTTAGTTGAAAAAAAAAAAAAAACAAACAAACCTATTTTGTTGAGATTCATGCTTTTTATCAAAGGTATGGACTATTTTCCAGAAAAATGACTTTGATGGCAATATAATAAACAACTGAAAACCAATTAATACTACGGACAAAGTAAAAAGGAATCAGCTGTTCCCTCTTTCTGCTAACACAAGAAGTTAAGACACTACATGAAGCTAGTAAGAGCTGAAACCAAAGGACATAAAGAAAGAAGAGCTGCTTTTCTGAAAGCCAGTTGGAAGGTCTCCTATCAGCAGAAGCAAAGATGACTTATTAGTGAGCCCAGCAGCCTGGCCTTTCCTTCTCACACATCAAGCACTGCTACTGTACGATTAACAACAGTCCTTAGGCAGCCCAAATCTAGGTAGAAAAATCTCTTCATGGTAAGTCAAATACAGCAATTTTATTGCACAAGGCTCTCATCACAGCACATAAGTGACAAAGTGCTCTGGTTTTCTCTTTTCTGCAGCAGAAAATATGCTGTCCTTTTAGTCAATATGCCAGATAAAGGTACTAAGGTTCTTGCATTCTCTATGTATCACATTTTCTAAAATAGGATTCTGTCTACCTGAATAAGGAGGTATGACTAAATTTAACAGTCTAGCCTCTCTCTCAGTAGGTTTTTTTCCAAGTATAGGTATACAAGTTACCAAAGGATTAGTAATAAATAGCAAAGCTTGTGTGCATCATAATACTTGAGAGCAAACAGGCACTCACTGCAGACACAGCTGTTTCCAATGACTGCTGCTATCATATTCAGATGCTCTTTCCAAAGGAACCTGTACCAGATCTCTGAAGCAATCCATTAACCCCATCTGGAGTCCTGCGTGAAGTTCTGGAGCCCCCAGCACAGGAAGGACATGGAACTGTTGGAGGAGGTACAGAGGAGGCCATGAAGATGCTCAGAGGGCTGCAGCAGCTCTGCTATGAGGACAGACTACAAGAGTTGGGGCTCTGCAGCCTGGAGAAGAGAAGGCTTCCAGGAGACCTTAGAGTAGCCTTCCAGGATCTGAAGGGGGCCTAAAGGAAGGCTGGGGAGGAATATTGACAAGGTCTTGCAATGACAGGACAAGGGGCAATGGGTTTAAACTGGAAGAGGGGAGATTTAGACTGGATGTTAGGAGGAAGTTGTTTGCAGTGAGGGTGGTGAGACACTGGCACAGGTTGCCCAGGGAGGTTGTGGCTGCTCCCTCTCTGGAGGTGTTCAAGGCCAGGTTGGAGGAGGCCTTGAGTGAGCTGTCCTAGTGGGAGGTGTCTCTCCCTATGGCAGGGGGTTGGAACTAGATAATCCTTGAGGTCCCTTCCAACCTTACCATTCTATGATTCTACGATAATATGCAAGCCTCAACAGGAACTTACTTAAAACTGTTAGTACCTATTCCAGCAGTTAACCAACAGGTCAAACAGACAAAAACCACACCAGTTTCTGGCAACTAAACTTTGTTTATAACAACTACAGGAATGATCAGCAGTTTACAGCAAGTTTGGGTGAAGGCACAACAGCTTATTTGTTTGCACAAGTTCCTTTATGCAGCAAAGCTGTGTTATCAATATGCTACTATTAAATTAGTATTATATCCTTAGCATGGAGTCACTGCAACGTAAGGAATTTTTTCCACTAGCTACATAGGCTCTTGCCACATTCTTAGTTTTAATAATTAGCCACTGTGCTACTGAAGGAGGCCAAGAAAGAGAGTATTATAGACAAAGTTAAAGCCAGCTGGGCTGGGTTTTGTTGGCTTTTTTTTCTCTGTTGGACAGCTGCCTTCATTTCACTGCAACACTACAAAGCAAGTTGACCATATAAGGCACTGGGATTCCCATGGAAAATGCTTACACAAATCAGATCCATGAAGTCTTTCTAGTTTATACGTTGTATTTAATATGAATCTTTGGAGTACATTTTTAGAATACACTTCAGAATTCAATCTTACAGATAGAGCATTTATTTTTGGCTTAACTCAGTTCATGTAAATAGCCCTTCAGAAAGATCTGCAATTTAACATTCAACAGAATACACTTCTTTATGTGATATTAGACCAGATTAATTTCAAAACTGCAGGCAGCATTCATAAACACAATGTCCTTGATTTTGGTGCAGATGAAGCCTAATTCACAATTCAGAGGTCTTAGAGCAAACTAATCTCCCTGCCAGTTGCTGGCTGCAGCCTGCATTTATCAGAGGCAGCAACTTACTGCATGGAAAGATTATTTGTAGCCTAGATTCCAACAAGAATAACTCTAACAAGCAAGGGCTTATAAGGAGATGGTAATACACAGTCTACAAAGAAAGGAGAGGGAGAACTGGAGAAAGAACCATTCTTGAACAGGAGGGGGTGCAAAACAAAGACGACTACAGGGCTCCACTTCAAAAGGGCAGGGGAGCTTTCCAGACTATGGAAGGGAAACGCTGTCAGTCTTGAAGGAGGAGTAAAAGAAAAAAAGAAAACATACAGAGTTTAGGGTTAGACAGACAAACACAGCAATACAAAAGCCTTGGTGAGAGGTATGTGCCAGCATGACAACAGTACCTCCCTAGCTCTAGGATTGATTTTTCAGAAGGAATCAAGCACTTAAATGCTGGAAAACAACACTTCCATCACACTATGAAAATTCCTAGAGAATTCTGCCATTTGTTTTATATCCTTCCTTCATTTAGTAGTTCCTGTCATTAAAAGGTTAGTTAAATTAACACTTTGGGGTATGAATTAGCAACACAAATCAGTGCTTTATGACAGTATGTCTTTGCCAGTACATTGTACAGTTTGGTCAATATTGGGTTTCCTTTCTAAGCAGATAATCAAAGCTTACAGCATTCTGTATACCAGGCTATCTGATCTGTTCAATTAACAAAGCCACTTGTGCCTACTTTAGCCAGGGCTAAAATACAATTTTTCAACCAATAAACAGTTTATTGATTCATAAGAACAACAACAAAAAAGAGTCTGTAGTTTAACACAATCAACAGAAAGATTCCTTCTTAGATTCCAGCTGGTGCCCGATGTAGCTGCCATCTTGCACCTCAGACTTAATTAAATACAGACAACTAACATCCATACCAGTATTAAAAGTAATACTCAGCCGTTTTTAAAAGCATCCCTACTTTCTCATTACTATATGCATTAATTACCAGCTGCTAGTATGTTACAGGCTCGTGTGGCATGATGCTGGAAACAGAACTCTCCATTTAAAAGATTTCCATCTCCTAAGGGAAATTTTAGATTGTTGCTCTTCTGTCTATCATGGGAGTAAGATATATTCAGTGAAACAGTATGTAGTAATAACAAATAGCAGTTAGTATCAGTCATCAACAATTCTCTCCCCTAAATGCTCAAATTTAATGTTTCCTCTATTGCATATACCTTATGCTGTTCAGCTTTAACAGCTGCTTTGGGATTCCCTCTGCCACAATCCAGCTGCTTACAAACTGAACAATGTCACCAATCTATTAGCTACTGTTTCAGTCATTTACATCAAAGTATTTCCAACATGACAGGCAGTGAGATTTACTTCATAACCCCCCCAAAAAAACACACTGGGTTCCAATGCATGCAACCATTTTCACTGTACTGTCTAAAAAGGCACACTGCAAAATTATGTTAACACTTGTACCACCCCCTCTAATGCCTACCCAGTAGCATAGCAGTACTACACCCCTGCAAATAACCATTTCTGTCACCAAAAGTCAACTTACAAGACTTTTTTTTATATCCCCTAAGTTTGCTCTGATTTTTCTTAACTTTCTGAGA
The DNA here is from genome assembly GCA_013399055.1 of Ramphastos sulfuratus. NCBI lineage: Eukaryota > Metazoa > Chordata > Aves > Piciformes > Ramphastidae > Ramphastos > Ramphastos sulfuratus. Next base: position 54,130 of record WBNM01045834.1, read on the forward strand.
AAGATGATTGTATTCCACTTGCTTCAATGTTTAAATTTTATGTCATTAGTAATGAGCATTTTTAGCTGAGATGACAAAAAAAAAAAATATTCATATAATGGTTTGGGGGTTGAAAGAGACCTCCAAGGGTCATCTAGTCAAAGCCTCCTTCAGTCAGTAGGGACATCCTCCACTAGATCAGGTTGCACAGAGCCTTGTCAAGCCTGATCTTGAGTACTTCCAGGGAAAGAGCCTCAACCACCTCCTTGGGCAACCTGTTCCAGTGTTCTACCACCCTCACAGTAAAGAACCTGTTCCTAACACCCAATCTCAATCTGCTTTGCTCTAGTTTGAAGCCATTGCCCTCAAACTGTCCCTGCATGCCTTTGCAAACAGCCTCCCTGCAGCCTTCTTGTAGCCCTTTCAGGTACTGGCAGGCTGCTATTAGGTCTCCCTGGAGTCTTCTCCAGGCTGAACACCTCCAGCTCCCTCAGCCTGTCCTCATAGCAGAGCTGCTCCAACCCCCCTGAGCATTTTCGCGGCCCTCCTCTGGACTTGCTCTATCAGGTCCATGTCCTTCCTGTGTTGAGGGCTCCAGAGCTGGACACAGTACTCCAGATGAGATGATTTGGGAAAACAAAACCCCTTACAGAAGGATGAACCTTCTAAGTACAATACTGATTTGTATTTGTATCCAGAACCAGAAAATACAACAGCTGTAACTGATAAACAACCCTCATTAAGGAGTTAAATCACACTCCTAAAAGATCACATAGGGCTTTTTCCTCAATGCAAATAAACAGGTTGAGAATGGATTGGGCTGACAAAAAGTTAAGGAGAGACAGTTTTCAAAGTTCAGGACAGAACATAAAAGTGACAAGATGCAGAAATCTGTCTTCTTTCTGGGAAGAAGGCTAGCTTGGGCATGCAAAGAACAGACTCTTCTATCTCTACACCTAACAAGGCAGCTGGGATGAACACCTATAACCAAGAAAGGTTTCAGCCACAGATGTAGTAGTCATGGACGGCAACATGGTCTTCTAAACATTAAGCTCTAGAAAAGGTTACTAAATCCACTGTTTTCTCTTCCCATACAATATTTATTTAATACATCCTAAGAAGAGGGATCTTTTCACAGTCATTTAATATAAAATGCTGGGTACCACTTTAACTGTGAAGTTTAAGACAATCTTACATTATATAGTCACATAGAATTACATGATGAATAGTATAGACAACTACACCAGTAGGAAAAACAAAACAAAGCAAACCAACCAAAACCAAAGTAGTCAAAAAGCAGCAGGGTGTAGCCAAAAAGGACACAATCAGTTTTACAAGATAAAGTGAGTCCACACATACACAAAGACATGATAGGTAGTCTACCACATGAATGCCACAAGCGTGCTGAAGTCTGTTGCAGGGTACTAGAGGGCAAGAGGGAAATGAGATGCTAGGTGAAATTTTGTCTTTCCAAGTTACTATACTTTCCTCCCATGAAAATAGCTGAGACAGAACTGCTAAAACAATTAAATATTTTGCATTTATACATCCAAAGATGCAGTGTACAGGAAATGGGGTCCTAAACAAACAACAGCTGATGCTCACTATCACTCTGGATCTCCTTATCCAGTCACTAGCAGTCATTAGCCCAAAAATTTAATGACACTTTTGATCTCATTACTGTCTACAACTACCGGAAGGGAGGGTGTAGCCAGGTGGGGTTGGGCTCTTCTCCCAGGCTACCAGCAACAGAACAAGAGGACACAGCCGCAAGTTGTGCCAGGGGAGGTCTAGGCTGGATATTAGGAAGAAGTTCTTGCCAGAGAGAGTGATTGGCATTGGAATGGGCTGCCCAGGGAGGGGGTGGAGTCGCCATCCCTGGAGGTGTTGAAGCAAAGCCTGGCTGGGGCACTTAGTGCCATGGTCTGGTTGATTGGCTAGGGCTGGGTGCTAGGTTGGGCTGGTTGAGCTTGGAGGTCCCTTCCAACCTGGCTGATTCTATGATCTTGTTCCATCCTCATTTCCCTCCTGCTACGTAGGAACTGTGAGAGAAGAGGATAACTGTCAACAAAATTTGGCCCAGAAGCCTTTATGATCACTTAGGAAGAGAATTAAGGTCAGGACAAAACAAAAGCATACACCCTTCTTAGTTTAATGAGTGACAATTTAGAAGTCTCAAGCCTTGTAAAGTCATAAAGAATAACAAGCACTTCTTTCAAAACAGCTGCCCTCGATCACATGCTGGGGCAGTGCTCATCCTCATTCTTACCACAGAGGTGCATCTCACAACTGTGGAGGACAGTTGTAAACAAAGATGATGTTGCAGAATGCAACCATGGCTTTCTGAAGTCAAAGTGAAAATAAGTTCAAATGCAACTCTGCCATTTTCTGGCCAAGAAACCTGCAGAATCTTTGCAGTGTTCCTCTGTATCTTCACACAATATTACATTTTGATACACTCACCAATAAAGCAGCCTGTGTATATATCTGCATTGAAATCAGCATCAATAGTGAGTTTCAGAATAAAAAAAAATTTGCTTTAAGATCATGATGAGAATCAATTCTCTCAGCCCCAGTGAAAGGCAACATGACACCAGGGATATCAGCAGCAGTGCACTGATGAATAAGGTTGTGATCCAAGCAGCAAAAACAGCTGAACTGTGTCAAATCCAAAGTTCCTCCACATGAATATGGCAAGCAAAAACACTGGTGAGACAGAAGACACAACACCTTGCTGCTTTAAAGGTTTGTGTTTAACCACACTGTTCCAAAAGCAGAGTATATAATTATCCAGTAGACCAGAAAAAAAAGTACTTTGATACTGTCTGCAGTAAAAAGGTTTAGGTATTACCATAGATGGTTCCTTTTGCTATGCAATTTATTTAGATAAAACAGATGTAAACTATGTGCTTAGATAAAAGTTGGTTTATAGTTCTAGGGATGGGGGAAGCAATGTCTTTACAAACTGGAAAGCTGCATTAAAGTTATAGTTTGGGAAAATCTAGAACTTATGACTTTAAAATACAAGTACTAAAAAGGAATATTCCAAGTATGCCAGGAAAGGATTGTAGAACCTGGCCCCAGCTGGAGGAGCTTTATGGATAATGCTAGTAAAGCTGTGCCAGTTAGTTTAAATGCTTCCACGTGTAGAAGTTCCCACTCTTGAGTCTATGCTCACAACTGTCTACAGTACAATCCTGTGAAGGCATCTTGGTCACCACACTGGAAAAACATAGACTTGATGGGTGGAGCACTGCTGGGTAAGGAATTGGTTGGATGGTCACATGCACAGGCTGGTGATCAACAGCCACAATGTCCCCATGGAGACCAGTGATAAGTGGC
>WBNM01045836.1:0-35108 GCA_013399055.1 Ramphastos sulfuratus
CATGTTCAGATTTCTTAGGAGCAGATTTCTTAGGAGAAGGCTTCCTGTAGTGGAAGGTGATGCTAATTCTGACCCAACCACAGTCTAGCAGCTTCTGGTTTATCAACAGTGGCGACCATTTCGGAGAAATCACCCAGACAAGGGAGGGTCAACCCTGGAAACCCCCGACCAAACTAAGCATGCCCAACACCACTGGGCAGTGGGCCTGGCTAAGCAAATCATTCCTGGAAAATGCTAAGTGATTCTTAGAACAACATGAATATTCAATGAGGCAGCCAGGTAAGAGAAGCCTTGACTTGCAGACTGAAGATTCCCCACCCCACTAATGGACTTTTGGGATGCCAAATCACTCTGGGGTGGCCTCTCTTCTCTCTGCATGGGGGTATTTCTTTCTTCTCTTTCTCTTTCTTCCCCACACCTCTCTTACTCTCTTCCTTTTTCCCATCCCTATCCTTGTGTAAGTCATGTGAATGCAATAAAGCTAGCCTATGTGTTTGACATCATTTGTGCTTTAATTCTGTGACTAAGAATCTGAACCTCGCACACCTGTAATTCCTCCAGACCATTGGTGGCGCTGCTGGAAAAGTTCCTTGTGTAGCTAAAGAATTCAAAGATGGTCTAGACAACTGCTTCCCAAAGCTGTCTGCCCTAAATTTCCATAGCAATCTCCTTCCTACCCAAGTCACCTAACCCACAGGTCATTTCACAATATGGGCTGCAATTTTCTCTCTTTTTTTGCAAACCTTTTCTCCATTCTTATCTAATCTTCTTAGGAATATTTCTGTCAATCCTCTAAGTACTCAATTGCTCAAGTCCACTTAGATCTTGGTAGCCTCATGCATGCAACAACTCTCCTCTGTTTCAGCACTGCAGAAAGTACGGGAGACCTCAAAGAATTGTGCAGTTTCTGGAACCGTGGCCAGAAACCAAGTGAATGGCCGCTGCCTGGCTCCTTACTACAAAATCAAACTGACCCTGCAAACGTGGAAATATTCAGCTCAGCCTTCTACTTACTACCCAGCAACTCCATGACAAGGTGGTTTCAGTTAATAACTACTTTGCCTTTCTATGTGTGCAAAATTTACATGCATCAAAAAAGAAACTGTCAGATGAACAGGCCCTAAACACTTACTTCCTCTAGCATAAATTTTATAATCTATTCAGTAGCTACCTCCAGGTAACACCAAATTTATAATGTTCAATATCTTCCCTGATGATGCTCAAATGCCAACATTGTAGAAGTAGGTTAAATGGTATTTTTAGAGGCTATAGGTATCTCAGTATAAAGATCAACGGACCACTACTGAAATGCAAATAATACCTGCATTGATTAAATCATTAAATACTTCAAAGTAATGTATAAAAATATATGCACTGCTATGTTATGATGTATAGACTTTATGGAGTATGCATGCATTCTTGAAGGTGGCCAGCCAAAGCCTGTTGGCTTTAGTCAGATAGAATGCTGAACAGGAAAGTTTACCCCATGTGCTCTTACTGTTCACACAGCACACACAGATGAGCCCAAGTCATGAGTCCAGACACATCTACAAGGTCCTGTACAAACCAAGCAACAGAAGAATAACTTCTACCACCACAAAACATTTCAGCTTTGTTTTGGAGAGCAGTTGCTTCCATCTCACCATCTACAGCCGTGTTTGCTGTGGATAAATGTCATGGGCTGAGTTGAATCTGTTGATGTGTAGCGCTCAATACCACGCTGCCATTATGCCAGCTTCGAAGTGAAATTGCTGGCTGAGCAAAGTATCATGGGGTTTAAGGTTCAGATTGTAACTCAAGAGGTTTCCTGTTGTGGTTGCTGCTCCCAGTTTCTGGTTTTGGGGTGTTGGGTTTTTGTGGCTTTTTTTTTTGTTTGATTGTTGGGGGTTTTTTTGTTGCACTGGCTGCTGCATGCATGGGTGGGGGGGAATCATTTCATTGCTGGCTTCAGCTGCTGCTTTTGCTAAGGTAACTGTATAGCACATGATCTTAGTAAACTCAATCCAGAGCAGGGGTTTTGTATTACTTTCCCTCCTGTCTGTGTGGGAGTAGGGAGGCTTGTGAAAGCAGGCTGCGATAACATCGGACAAAAAGATTCAGTCCTCATAAAGGTCTATGGATGCCACCGTTATGTAGAGCTGCTGTACTGCAGATTAAAGTGATCAGGGGAAAAAAAAATAAATAAAAGAGAGCAATAAAATTGGCAGACATTCAACAACAAACTATTCCCACTCGGCCTGAATTCAATTATTTTTTGAAAATATAGTTACAAAAATTAAGTAAGTAGTCTTGAAATTTTATGCAACATTTTCATAGACCTTCAAACTTTAACTTGTATATATGGTACAATTCCATGAACAACCTAAAAGCCTTCATTAGATGTGGTACATCACAAGAATTTACATATTACCAAAGGAATCAAATCTCCAATAAAGAAAATACAGTGCATTATACCATAATGCACAAAGAAATCAGATATTTCACATGAAATCTTTCTATAATCAAAGTCCTTTTATTATCTTGTGCAACTTGCAGACTCTCCTGTATAAAGACGGTGGTTTAATAGTAATGATTGAGATTTGAATCTGTTCTTGTTTCACATCTTCTAAACTATGGATGTATCTCATCTCCATTTTCATTCAGATTAGGGTTACACTTTAGAAGTGAAGATCCTGATTGTTTCCCCATGTCATGCCTTGGTTTGTTTTAGTGAACAGTTATGGAGTATAACTGACTTCCTTCGGAGTGAATGAAGCAAGGTAGATTTTGGAACGAATGCAAATATACCTAGAAAGGTATTTCTTGGTGAGTTCTAGGATACTGATGCTGTTAATCTGAGTTGCCCTTTTCAACTCTGCCCATCAAGCATTACGAAAAACTAACCTTGCAATGTACCTAAAGGGTGATTCATGTATTACTGATGTATTACTGATGATGGGAAGAGAAGCTGAATGTAATGACCTGCTCAGTTAATGACAGCACTGGTAAAGCAACCAATACAAAGCCAACAGTGTACTGACTTCCTGCTCCACTCCCTTCTTAGGCCTCAAGATGAAAACGAAATATCAGCAAATGAGAACTATTGCAAGCTACTGCTCAGTGGGCCGAAAGTCCTTTTAATGCTCCTGTGTGGAAGGAACAGTTTATAGCTTTCATACCACCTTTGATGCCCTATTTGCAACTTTGAGTGATGACTACTGTGATTTGTCCTAGTGCCCATCCCCTGGATTGCTTACAAATTCAGTTTTACTATTATGTCTATGTAATACCTTAAATATTGGCAATATTGTCTCCATTCAGCAGTTAAAGCAAGTATGGAGTGTACTGTAGTAAAACAAACAGCTGTACCATACACAGAATACTTCAGCCTCCAAATGAAACACTGAAATGAATCTCTGCAGTGCATCTAGCTTTATTGCACAGAGAGATGAGTCCATGAAGACTATATACACAGAAGCATTATTTTTTGATGGAAGTATAGTACTTAGCTTTTAGGAAAGCAGTGCTGACTGGTTTTCCTGTGCTCTGTTTGTAAGTACCATGTACCCAGCTGTCCCTTTTACACAGCTTTATGTATCATTCTATGTATTATTTATACTTGGAAAAGGCAAAGCCACAGGAGTCAGAGCTCGTTTACGTATCAGTTATGTAGTTAATCTACTGATGCTATCGTGTCAAAGATATTTTTGCTTATTCAGCAGTCTTGTGACCTACAAAAACCAATTAAAAAAAAAAAAAGTTTAAATCAAGAGAGTTGTGATATTTCCCCCCAAATATATTATAGTTTTATACTGATTTAGTGGCCTATGACTTTTAAACTGGTCGCTTTTAAAACAGTTGCACATAGTTGCCCTTACTATCACAAAAGCACTGTCAAGTGTTTAAGTCTGGAATTAGTGTACTTACATTCAAGGAAATTAAAGCAGAATGCCCAACTTCTTAACTTTATATTCCTTTAATATGCACTCATTCTTCATCTTTTTCCTTTCAAATGTAAGAAAGCTTGAAAGACTTAAACCAGGTTTAGTTTGATAAGAGAAAATAAGAAGCCTGACACACAGAAAATTACTAGATTATGCTCAGTTTAGGGGTTCCACTTTTCTATTTTGCCTCAGGCTTTTGGGACATTAAGGCCACGTTATAAATTCTGGTCAGTGCTTTTTTCCTAAAGAGCAGAAATGAGAGTTTATTAGCATCACAGTGGTTGCCTCAATAATGATAAAACAGTTGCTCATTACTGTTCATTAGATTCATATTAGATTCATTTGCAATAGCAATACATCTTCTATTCATCCCCGACTACAAAACAACAGATACTATTTGACACCTGCTGCAGTAAAGAAATCATTAGAAAGTAATAATGCAAATAGGAATGTGATGGACAGGCTTAGTCTTCTGTCTCTGATGGGTCTAAAATTTCTCATTTAATATAGAATTTATAAAGGATAAATACCACAGCAGGCAATCACCTTCTTTGATTCATATGTGCTCCAATAAAACATCACACACTGAAGCAAATATGGACAGACAAACAAGCAAATCAACAGTACCATGTGTGGTATGTTATGCTATGCAAGCAGGAAAACACATGTTTTTCTTGATACTCACAATATATAAATATTGTTACTACTTTTGAAAATCACAGGAAAATGCAGAAAGGCACATTTTTATCAAAATATTAAGTCAACAAGTTAACAGATCTAATTTCCTTCATAAACTTCCATAAGCCCAGGATGTTACTGAAATGAAACTTACTTTGCTTAAGCAGTGAATAACCATTATTATATATATTTTGTACTTTGGAAGTACAAAACTAGTAATAGTGCTTAAATAGGCTGAAATCTCTCTTTCTGGAAAATTCTATGGGAAAAATCAAAATTACCTCAAAAGCCAGCAGCTCTTGCCTTTCCTCCTGCACAAGTGATAAAAAGTTTACTCAAGTATACTTCACATAGCCAAGTAGAGAAAGAAAAGGTTAGTCTGATTCCAAAATCTAGCCTTGCATATCCTAAAATAATTCACATTATACTGCCCTCAGCCTCAGCATTACCTTTCATGGTATTTCTGATGTTATTTCTCAAGGTATGAAACAAATATCCCCTTTCTGTCCTTTGCCCAGCTCTTAATTAATTTATCAAATTAATTAGTTCCCTACCACTTACTGTTTATAGAAACACGTTTCTGAGTTTCTACACTTCAACACACCTAACATCTGTAAAACTACACAATGTTGCTTACTCTGCCTCTGGAAAGAGATTTTTCCTCAACTTCTTTTCAAATCTACTTCTCAATGAACCACTTTGTAGCAGGAGTCCCCTTCCAACTCAATTCAGTAATAACCTAGCTCTACTTATCTCAGCAGAAGCGAACATGATCATCATCCTCTGCATTCATTGGCAGAGATAATATTCACGCCACTTAAGGAATACACAGGATAGGAAAGATGAATTCTCAATAAAAGACCACTAAACACATACTCTGAATTTCAAAATAAAAGTCTTTCTTTTGATACAAACTATAACCAGTCCTTACTTCTCTTCAGACTTCTTGAGTGATGTTAGAAACCCAGGGTCGTTCTGTGAATCTCTTTTTCCTTCAAATTAGTAGTCCCAAGAAGTATAGTCTCAAATTTCATATTAAGAAATTATGTTGTTTCTCTTACAACAATACTCCAGGGCTCCACAACTTCATATTCATTGTCAAATCATATAAGGACATTTCTATTTTGGTTTTTGTTGCTTGTGAAATTAGTGATAACCTAACAAAACAGGTCTTGGGGGAAAATAGTAACCTCTTCGTCATTCGCTATTTCCCCTTTCAGTTTATTACTCCTTATCTGTTTCTACATTTGTTTCACATTTTTAAACTTACTCACACATTCTCCAGCCTTAATTAATAATTTCCAGTGTGATTCTGCATTAAGTGCCTTGAAGTCCAAATGAACTGGTTCTATCACACTTCTCTTCTCTAGCAAATAGTTCTCTTAGCAAAGTTAGCTTGTCAGGATGCAAAGCAATACTGCATTTCATTCCATTTCCCCTTTATCTTTGTAGGCTGTTACTATTCTTTCTTCTAAAATCAGTTCTAAAGCTGCAAATTGTTGGGGTCATGCTACCAGATTTTTAGTTGCTCAAATCACTTTCCATTGTTAATTCTAAGTATTATGTATGGCAATATGTCATACTAGACACATTTAATTTTCCTTGGGGTCTGTAAACTATGGAATAGAAGTTGCCATCTTTCCTCTTGACTTGCATCACTCAAACCATATTAAAAAAAGGACTGCTCGTAAAACAGCATTTATAAAAGGTACGTCAGTATTCCCCCACTGTGACCTCTAGAAACCATACAGTATTATTTAAAGGTTATTTCAATGCATGATCTCTTATCCCTTCTCTTTACAGAACAGACTTTATAGAAAAGTTATAAGCAATTACTCAAGAAGGAACATTTTAAAAACAAAAGACGTGCCTTAGTTCAGCCAACTGTTAGAACAGCAGTACTAAGCCTGGATTTTCAAGGAGGACTATAAATGCCAAAATAAGAAGATAAAGTAACACAAGCAGGGCAATGCTCCATTTGAATAAGTGAACTGTTTTGGAAAAAATCACCTGTGAAGAAAATTACCAGCATGATACATTATCCCATTAGATACTTTACACAATCTATTTGCCACTTCATCACTGTTTTTAATTTAAAAAAAAAAAACAAAAAACAAACACAAAACTCAACAACAAATAACCACAACTGACCAAAACCAAACAAAAATATTCCAAAGCCTATGAGAAAAAATACCCAAAGCGCAATGACTCATTAAAACCAATGGCTTCCTGATGTCTCCTAGGAAAGAGTCATCAGCACCATGCATCTTTCCTTCTAGATGGTATCTGAGAAATAACAATGCAAATACATGATATATTAATATTGCATGGTCCGGGCTACTTTGTATTAGTATGCTATTAATACAACAACCTTTGCACTACATTTAAAGATCGTGAAATCAATATTTATGCTGAAGTCAGAGGGGAAAAAAAAAATCAATCTTGCCACAAAATGAGTCATATTTAATATTTCCTATCATCATAATTAAGTTTATACATAAAAAGTACCATTGATATCTGAATGATGAATGTTGTGGCAGATGAGTTCCCTTCTCAAATAACTTTATGTATAATCTCAGAAGTGAAAAGACTTAAAATGATTATGTGCACCTTTTCACATAGATTGCTGTACAAGAAAAAAACCAAGCCACTCTTTCCTGTAGACCAAGAACACTGGTGTGCTACTGATAGTATTCTTGTAATTTCTTCATTTCCCAGATATCCTCTGAGAAGACCTAGTGTCTAAGTAATAACCACCACAGAATCTTAGTAATCTTCCTCCTGCTTTTTTGGACCAGAGTATCTTTACTTTCATGCCTAGGATAAAGTGTACAAGAACATCAGTGGAGACAAATTACCTATTTTCATTGGAAGGGTGAAATAATTTGAACTCCATTCAAATTTTGTGTATTTCACATATGTTTGGTTTTGCAGGGGAGAAGCCTGAATTAAAAGCAGCTTGAAACAATGAAAGAGCATACATACGAGCTGCCTATGTGAGAAATCAGTTCTAATGCATCATATATCCCATGATAAAATACAGCTAACGTTCACCACCAGGTAATAGTCATGGCAATAATATATAAGCAGTAAGATTGCAAAAATGCCAGAATCTATATTCTCACCTGAGAATCTCAGTGTCCTGAAGTAAGCCACATGGACTGCTTCAGATGGACAAAATTAAATAGATATGAAATTATTTGTAGAAGGTCAGTCAGTAGCAGAACAAGGATTAGGATTCCTGGAATTACTCCCGTAAGGAAAATCATTCTCTGTCCCCTTCTCTGCCCTATAGAGTAGACATTCCGCTTTCCTCACCAGTACAGTCCATTCCCACAACAACAATAAACTTAGATTATCTCTTTGAACATTTCTGAAAGTAAATAAACATGGATAAGAAAACACTTTTTCTTCCTCATAAATAATTGATTTCTGAAGGTATGAGCAATAAAACCTCTGACAGAAGAGATAAGGAACACAGCCAGGGTCTGACATGTCTTTTCAGTTACAGTGAGTGAGAGTTACAGTTACTAGAAGTAGCATCACATTCTAACAGCCATTACATTGATGTCAGAGCAGGAACAGACTTGGTGAGAGGAATCCTGACCCTGCCTAGACAGATAGATTTTATAGCTCATTCAAAAACCAGACATCACTTCCTTCCTAATTCAGGGCTTTCAGTGCTTCTGGTACCAGAGGGTTTGGCCTCATTATATTAACCTCCTTTTCTGGTTAGTTCAGTTACACATTTCCAAGTTATCTGTAAGTAAGGTAAGTGTTAAAAGGAGACTTGGGTAGATAAGTTACACAGGCTAAAGCAGCCTCTCTGAAGTGTAGGAATCACTCATTCAGGCTACTTGGCACTAAAGCAAATGTCACCTATTGCCATTGTCACCTCCCATACTTAAATAGAACTTTTCAAATAATTAATTTGCAGTACAATATTTAAGATGAAAGTTCTGAGACATCCTTTTTATTATTGTATTTTCTTTAGAGAGACTTTTCTTTAAAGGACTAATTTCTTGCGTGCTTTTAAATAAATCTCACCTGTTTTCTTCTGCTCTGTTTAGCATTTAAAAATAACTTAATACTTTGAATTTAATCTGAGATGCAGAATACAAGAACTGTCTATGTGGCAAATCTTAATCAGCCAGGAAGCTGGTAAATTATGATTTCGTGCCATCCATATTGAGTGTCCATTACTCCTGGACATAGCACATTAACTGACTCATTAGCTACCTCAAACCATATGGACTTAGGTTTGGGTGGGTTACTCTGATAATATCCTGAGGTGAGCTTCCTAATTATTGTAATTACACTATCTCAATCATGGGGCTGGTCACACAAAATAGAGTCAAGAGTCTTTAAAATAGGTGTCAATGCACCTAGACAATGACTGAGTTGAGCAACATGCCCCCTGGATATTGGAGATCCCTTGATACTGCAAGAAGTAATTACTTTAAAAGTTCTAAGGAACTGGCAGTGAGCGCAGTGACAACTGAATAAGCATGACAAGTGCATGGGATTCTGCACAGACGCACCAACATGAATATGTTTCTCAGCTGGAAAGCTGGCTGAAACTTGATGTCTCACTGTCAATAGTCTTAATACAGAGATGTTACATCTCTAGTGCAGATTTAGCCATGGTATTTTAAGCAACAGAGATCTGGAGCAGAGAGAGGGGAATTAAATCTGGAAGTGCTGAAATGTCAGTGCTAAATACCAAAAAAGTGTCACAATGCAACAGTGAGAAGCTACAAGTACTTTAGTGAATTTAAGGGGGGTTATGTATGTGATATTCAAGATTTAATATAAATTGACTAAAATCTTTTACACACAAGCCTAGGTTTGAGCAAGGAGAAAGAAAAGATTGAAATAAAGTGGAAATTGACCAAAGGTTTAAATGTGTAGTGTTTTAAAACAAAGACAGAAACACACATAGCCTCAGGACAGAGATAAAAACAGTTTGCTGTGTTATTAAATACTTAAAGAAAACTCTCACTCCCTGAGAATCTCTCCACACTTTCAAATGCAACCCGGGATAATACAGCACAGCTTTTGTCAGCTTCTGGAAATTAGGATGATTACAAACAGTGTGCTGCTTCTGAGACACATGCTACAATAAAAAATCCAAAGTTGCACCTTCTGGGCTTATTTCCAACTTTTAAAGTACTTCTTGGGCACCTACAAATCCAGAAGCCCACATATCATATAACATTAGTCCCCTTGAATGTACAGATAAAGAACCATGTGTTCAAAAGTTACATGGCTATGTATCTTCAATTCATTACATAAAGTGATTTACATTTATCTTTTCAACCTGGACCTAAAGTACTAGTAGTCACATATGTCGTGGTAGGTCTAAGCAGGCCAAAATAGACTTATACATGTCCCGGCTTGCCCAGACATGTTTTTCTGTTCTCCCTCCTTCTGTTTTCAGAAGAAGCGACCTTGGGAAAGAGGACAAAGAACCTGGATCCACTGAGTCTGAGGACTCTGGCCTGCCCAGAGTTGTTCGCATCCTGTGGTAAACAAGGTACACACTCTTGGCTTGTGTATGCCTTGTGCAAGGCCTGTGTTCTGCCCTAAAAAGGGTAAAGCAAGCCTATGGCTTCACCTAATACAGTCAAGCTTGGCAAATTGCCATTCTGATTGGCGATTCTGTGTCCAAAGGCCCAGTAGTCTTGGGCTGTATTGATAAAAGGAAATGACACAACGTGCTCTGCTGTTGTACCTGGGCTCTGCTGTTGTATTTATGATTGCTACTGCCTTACTGCATCCTGAACTGCCTGGAAACTGCCTTCCAAGAAGTTACCAGTAACAGGCTCTAAATGTCTCCACGCTATTGGCCTGCACAGCCAGCGCGATATCTGTGCCAAGACTGCACATTTCAAGACATCCTGCCTACACCTGAAAGTCTCCTGACAAGATGGAAGTCCTGGAGATACACAGATCATCCAGAGGAGATGATCAGGACCAGGTCAGAGATCGTCTGCCTCCTTTCCCCAGCACCCTGAAGCCTGGGAAGAATCAGAAGTCTCAGCGGATGACGAGACAGTAACAGAATTACCTGAAAGCATTTGGGGACTTTCTGAAGCTGTAGCTAGCCCCAAGAGTCAGGAGATAATTTTGTGGGTAAGTACTTAAAGCCTCTTGTAACTCACCATTGCCTTCTGCCATAAGCAGAAAGGAGCTCCTTGAGTCCATCCAAGCGGTACATTGACTGCAAGAACTTCCTTATCCAGTTCAACTGAGTTCAATTAATGTTATATTATTACTAGTTATTTCTAGATCCTACATTATTATCTGTATAAAGTTTCCATGACCGCACGAAGAACCGAGTATTATTAAAATTAGTGGTTGGGGTGGTGAGAGTTATGAATATTGAATATTAATAATATTAATATTTGAAAATAATATCTCACACTAATTAATTACCCCCCCATATCAACAGAATGAAATAAAAAATATATAGTACTGCAATTTTCTGTTTCAATAATACAACTGATCATACTTGCAACAAATCTACAAAAAAAGCTTAGACTTCTTCATGCATTCTGCATCAATAAGTGTATAGCAATCAAAACAAATGAACAAACCCTTGAGAATATCAGAAGCACACCACACCAAACATTCACATAGCATTTTTTCACCACTTACAATATATAACTAAGGAGAAAATGTCCATCTGGGCTGCATGCTTTTTCATGAGAGTACCCTGTGGCCTTCAGCTATTTGCACCAGTAAGCCATTAGGACTTAAGGTAATAGTAACTTGGTAGCATGGTAGCACCTTATTTTACTTTTCTCCTATAAGAATTCTTGAATTTGGAAGTAATAGTGCCTATATTACATGGAAGAGATAGAGATTGCTTCCATCATAAGTAGACTTTCCTGAAAAAAAAGTCCAACCAAACAACAAACAAAACCCACACACTTGTATCTATAATTATTTTGGATATTCATCCTGCTTAGATCACTTCCCTAGACTGTGAATCTGAAGCAACTGTGAAGAGGCAATAGAGGCTTTAACCCGAATAAATGAAGCTCATGTTTCTTGGGAGGGTTGCTAATTGGCTGCTGATAAGCATGGGGCAAAACAGCCCTGTCTTCAGTTTAGCCCAACAGGAAAAGACCTTTCCTTAGTCCTACCAGAGAGGGATGTCCTATTTACAGAGAAAAAGGGCCTGTTATCAAGTTCTAATTTGCTTGGAGCTTCTTTGAGGTAAAGTTTTTGACCTTTGTTGATTTTTTTTTTTCGCATTGTCTAGAACAAAATTAGGCAAAAAAAAGAAAAAAAATGTGGTATTTCCATACATTTTTTGTAAGACTGGTAGTTGTGGTTGTTTGTTAATAAGGATTTGGATTTTGAGGACAAATAAGATCATTCTTTAAGATTCGTTTGGTTTTGTGAGGTTTTTTTTATTTTTGTGTTTGGGTTTTTTTTCCTTCTGGTGTTTGTTTGGTTGTTTTTTTTTTTTTTTCCTGACTGGTATTACTAGCTTATCATATTCCTGAGAGCATTTTTAAATGCTTGTGATGAATGATAAAAGCTTTAAAATCTTTATTCTTATGTCTATTTCTTTCTGAAAAAAAAAAATCAACCCAACACCAAAAGCCTATATATGCCTGCTGTTTTCTGTGACGTGTAGCATGTGTATCTTAAATCTGTGCAAGTTGTGAAAGAGCTTCATGATATTCAAAAAAGGCTGAGCCTTCAGATACTCTTATTTGGATGAAATTGAAGCTGTAAACTTGCAATTTCTCTGCTAGTAGAACAAGGAAGTTTTGAGAAATGAAGACTTTAAATCTCATCTACCTGTGTAGGTGTCTGTGTTGTATGAGTCGAATGTTGCGTAGTCTGACTAAGGCTTTTTTCAAAATGCATTAACAGCTTGCCCATGCTCCTGTATTCATTAATAATGAAATAAAACCTTATGCATCTATTATGCATCTATTTCTACTTCTCATTTTGCTATAAGTTCATAATGACTGTTTTTATAGTAGTGTTTTCTGATGACTTCATCACTTCTCAGAACTGCATGAGCGCTTCTTTTTTGGCAACATTATACTTGCTCATTAAGAAAAAGCACTAAATAAGCTCAAAACAACATACGAATGTTGAAGTTTCGTACTGAATCCCAACTCTTCATTAAATCAATTTATTCCCCTAACTTCCTGACATTAAGGTGTTCTCAATGAATCTGTGGGAACAGAAGGGAATTTAGCACCTTTAAAATACACTACCTAAATTGATTAGAAGCACTTACTTTTATAATTTTCTTCTCTAGCATCATGTATCCTTTTATTCACTGGTAATTAATCTGTATTTTTTTCTTCACACAACTTCTACAATTTTAAAGTCTTTTAATTTATAGGGTTTTCTCCGGATTCTACAAATCTCAAAGCATTAAACTATATAATGCGGTAGGTGTCTGCTAAATGCCTAGAGGACAGATACAAATCCTATCTGATTTCGCTTTCTTACCCTGAGGTCGCAGTTTACGCGCAGGGGACGATCTCTCCGAAGCAGTACGCCCTCCTAATACATGCTTTTATTTCAGTTTTATCATGTGAATGCTTCGGCAATAGTTGAGCAAAAAGAGTTTTCTCCGTAAACTGAGACTGGTTCTCCTATTTTCCAGGCAACTATCTGAAGACAATTTTCCTCTGTAAAGATCCTTCGCTTAGGGTAGAACAGTGCCTTTCATCCCAAAGAACAAGTATCCTGAGTGCATTGCCCAAATAGTCTCTGTGAATAAAGGTGCTAACTATCTCCAGGCAGTGGTAATGGTTTCTTTGATGCAGCACTGCACATCTGTGGTTGTTTTGGTTCTTTAAAACAATAAACAAACAACACAACTACAACACCACCCTCCTACAGTCTGTTTTGACAGCTGTTGCAAAGGGAACAGGCCCTTTGAAAAGCTTTATGGAGAAGCTTTCTACCAACAATTCTTTTAGCACCTCTTTTCAGAAACGGTAAAACCACAAAGCAAGCAAGGTTGGTGAAGCGGAAGGGTTAAGGCCTGCTCTACTGCTGTAAATATATTTTGCAGTCAACGTGTGGTACTGCTTCAAAGTTCACTTGCATGTTATGCTGAAGATGTTCTGTAAATTTGATTTGAATTGGTTAAAAACCTGTTGTTATTGCTTGGAAGCTGTACTGGACTCCAGTCAGCTCTGCCTAGATGTAGTGTGCTGGACAGATGGACTCCACTAAAGCAGAGAGCACAGAGGATGGCTTGTGATGAGGTATGCCCTATGAGCTTGAGGAGTTAAAAACCAAACACAGTTGTGTACTTTACTGCCAACTCACAAGCCTGACGATTGTAATGGGATCAGTGCACCTGTTCTCTCTTCCTGCCTGGAACAATGTCTGACTGCTGTGGGGCGGCCATCGCCTTTTCCCCCGGCTGCTCCAAACGCTCCAGGCCCTGTGCACCTCTGCCTTCACACGGGCTGAACACAGGTGTTGCATTTGAGTTAAGAATTTTCCTTACTGTGTGTAGAAGAGATCTGTATGCCATAAAGATCCTGAGTTAAAATGAAGCAGCCTGCTTGAGGAGTAATGCTGTGACGTCTCTGACTTCCTTACAGCTCCTGCAGTCTTTGCTGCACCTCCAAAGCCCGATGATGGTGCTTGTTTTGTTCCGTACCTGAGGTAAATCTGATCAACTACTTCTTTATCTGGCAATGCATTTTAAGAAACAAAATAAAATCATGTTCCTCATTTGCGAAGTGCAGTTTAGAAAGAGGAAGAGTCGGAGAGTCAAGCGGGGCCCTCTGACCCCTCCAGTACAGCTGACAGGAGACGCTGGCGCTTGACAGGAGAGTAGAGTGAGCGCCCGCAGGGCTAAGGACTTGCGCCTAAGTGAGCCGCGCGACACCCCCACCCCGTTGAAGGGAGCGGGTCCGCTAAGGAAGGGACGGGGCGGGGCGCCGGCGAGCCGAGCTCGAGTCCTGGTCGGGGTTGGGCTGGGCCTTCCCCGCCCCGGGGTTTCCCGAGGAAAGACGACGGCCCGCCTCCTCCTCTTGTACCGGGCGGGCGCTCGCCGCCTGGGCCCGGTCTGCGGGGAGATCCGGCTGGGAAGTTTGTAGCTAGTGGCGAAGGGAGGTCACGGGGGCCCTGGGCAGGTGGGTGTGGGTAGAGCGGGTGGTGCAGCCGAGTACGGGCCGCTTATTACCCACGCCTCGTCGGTTGTTGGAGAGGAGGCCGCAGCGAGTGAAGGGCCCCGGCCTGCCACTCAACGGGAAAGGCCCTGGGGCGGGGGAGAGCCTCCCGGAGCCCGAGTGCCGCCCGTGGTTGCCTGTTGGGCAAAAGATAAGGAAGGATATGGGTTTTTCTGACAAAGATCAACTTTTTCTCTAATTTTTTCCCTCTTGAAGGTGCGATGCCGCCTAAGGATCGCGTCAGAGGCAAGCTGCCAGTTCCGCTCCCAAGAGACATGATCCTGAAAGACACCGAAGGACAGAGCTGGAGACTGGGCAGTCAGATCGGCCAAGGAGGTTTTGGCTTGATCTATTTAGGTGAAGTACTGGTGGTGATTCAGAGGGTGACTTGTAAATTTGTTTGTAATTTTCTGATGTAAATAAGACTGAATGGGCTTAAGAAGTTTCTATTGTTTACATGCTGGTGTTTGTCCGCATTGAAGTGTGGTTTCCTGACCTTTAAAGCACACTGATGGGTGTCCTTGTTCAGTGTTGTTGATAGTGCAGCATGATCTCCATTGGCTATCTGGTCTAGTTCGCAGACTCCTAGCGCACTTTAATGGAGCTTGAGTGGAGTAGGCAAGGTACTGCTGTTGTCAGAGGCTACTGAAGAGACTGGCAGGTGATGTGCTTCAAAGTAATGGCAATGCTCTCATTTTCCGCTGCTTTGGACATATGTGGGTCTTACGCTCTGGAGTGTTCTTTGGCTTACTGATTATTGGAAATGTTCTGTCCAAGACTAAATCGGTTTTCATCCAAAAAATGCTATAATAATAATAACCGTGTGTTGTCACTGAGAGGTGGACATGCTGTCCTTCATTTTCTCAAGCTTAGATATGTTTCTGGATTCCCTTCAGAAGAAACTGCTGCATTTCACTCCACCAGTGTTTTATAAAGAATGATTTTGAAAGGCAGTTTGTAAAACATGCTGGGTCACTGGAGAGAACATAACATGTGTTACTATTGTTGGTCTGTATGAAAGAGCAAGTCAGGTTTTCAAGACAGTATTATGAGTTCGGTTAGGGTTTTTTTTGTATTTTTTTTCTATGGCAAACATACAGGCAAGCTAGTCCACAGTGGCTGTTAGGGACTAAAATGAGTTTGAACTAAGACAGCAGTAAATAATTATCTCTAGAAGCAGTCTAGTTTCTGGCACCGTAATCTTTCAAAGTTAGAAGTAGGTACCTCTCTATTTGCAGTCTTAATGCTTAAAACTTGATAAGCAAGTCACTCAATGTAAATTGACTCCCTTTTTATGAATAAATCAGCTATACTGTTTTTTGTTTGGTTTTAAAGCTTTTTGGTTTTGTGTAGTTCTGCCATGGAAAATACGGTTTTGTTTCCCATGTGTGTTGTTACTTTTTTGTTGTCGTTGTTGCTGCTTTTTTTCTTAGGGGATCTCTTAATGATGTTTTCTTCATGTTGAATTTTCTTTATCAGGAAAGAATCTGTTAATCCATGGTTATGTAGTATAACCTTTCCATTTAAGGCGATTTCCAGATTTTTATAATGACACGAGTTTTCATTAGAACAGTCTTCGTGTGTCATGCGCCTTCTCAATTCTTCTGTCTTTAGCAACTCCTTTCAAATATGCAGAGCTGTACTAGACTGCATATGATTTCATGGAGGTGAAGGAGTTGTCTAACTGTCAAGTTGTAGCATCAGACACCTCCTGTTGAGAGAAAAAGTGTGTGTTTTCCGCAGAAGAGTTAATGTTTGCTGGGTTTGTGCTTGCAGACATAAATAGAGCACTTCTGCACCACTGATCTCTTGGTGATGTATTTACTGTGATCTTTTTTACATGTCTGGCTGTCTCATGGTGCTTGTCTACTTTCAGCTGTTCAGAAACACTTTATATTGCACTGAAGTGTTCTTCCTATCCCTCTCCTTTTTCCTTCTCATGTCCATTATGGTTAATCACAATGGCAACTGAAGGCTAATGTTTTATTTCATGGTGTGGTAGTCCCATATGTGGTCAGATGTTGCTTCTCTAAAGTAGTTGCTCAGTTGTACTGTTCTTGCAGCTATTAATGTGTGACTGTAAACTACAGGATGATGGACAGTTTTACTTGTGCATCTGGACATAGGTTGCATCTAGACTTCATGTTTGAGTGAAGAAAATTTTTAAGCGAGGGAAAAAGGTGTAGGCTGGCACTTTGTTCACTGAATACTTGTGCAAATAAAACAAAAATATTTCAGTACCAACCTAAATGCCACTGCCTCTACTTTTTCATGAACACAGACACTGAAAAACCTGAAAAAACCCGAGGTGGTGTATATGTTTGCAAGTAGTTTGCTGTAGCAGAAGTGAATAAGTAATTGGCGTCATTTGGTGTGTATAGCCCTATGTCTACCCTTCATATAAGTTGAGGGGTTTTGGTGTTTGTTGTGGTGTTTTTTTTTTCACTTTGGACTACATTTACTGTGGTCTGCTGCACTGAATTTCCTCACCAAGTTCACAGTTTGAGGCTGTCTGAAGGAACTGTTTTAAATCCCTCTGATGCTGTTAGTAGTTGGAGAACATCTGATAGGTTCCTGTAGTGGAGTTTCTTTGATATCCTTTGGAATTGAAGCAGTTCACACGTATGTAAGTGCTCTGCAGATCGAACCAATAGGGACGATGGAGTGGTTTCATCTGACTAGTTACAGAGCAAAGGCTAGCATGCTTACAGAGTATTTATTTTCCTTTTTATCTAATAGTTTATTATTACCTTCTTTAGTTGGTTATGTTTAAGGGATACTGTGCATGAAGCATGTATGAGATGTTACCATAAGAAAACTTCACTTCTTTTGATATTGCTATCTTTTGATATTGCTATTAAAGGAAAGGAAGACAGAACCTTGCAGAAGGCTCTGGTGGAGAAGAGGGACTAATAGAACTGGGGATGCAGTGCAGAAAGCAAGGTTTTGGTGGATGTTAGTTTTCTGTGTGTAAGCAAAAAATATACTCTTGAACGACTCAGAACAAAGCTCTGTGATTTGCTGTTGCAGTAAAAGCACACTGGACCTTGCTGTTGGTACAGCATGTGGGATTCAGTCAGTTTTGTGCAGATTTCATTAGCTTTCTTCCTGATGGCACAGAACACGGAGGTGATTTCATATATTGTGTTTATTGCAGTTTGGTTTCCACTGAACTGAGGTGGAAAGCAGTCAGTGGATTAGTTGAGAATGAGAATATAGTCTGGGACCCTTGGTATTGCTATTCTGTCTGTTTTCATAAGTGACAGCATGGCTGAAGAAATACATCTGTCACTGTTATGATGGTATCCATGTTCATTTAATCTCCCAGAAAGGGTGGTTGGTGAATGTTACGTGTAGCAATGAAGTGAAAGCTTAGTAATTCTTGTAGCTCATCTCACCATTAAAAGAGGAAATGGTCAAGAATTATCCTCAAGTATTGACACTAACGGAAGCTTTCTTGCTGAGTCCACCTCTTTATCTCTGATATGTGTTAATGTTATAGGTTGGACTTGATGATCTCAAAGGTCTTTTCCAACCTGATTAATTCCGTGATTATCTAAAGTATAGTGTTCAGTACCTTTTTTTGAATTTAATCTGACAAAGGATTTCAGCTGAGAGTCAACAGTAGTGTGAAGTAGATGATGAGCCTTTGAGAGTAAGATATGGATGCTTGGTGCTGAGAGGCACCTTTCTTTCTCTGCTGTTTAGTTTTTAGTGCATATACAGCAGAATGTGAGAGGGCTGCTGAGCTCTCAGAAGCTAACACAGAGTTGTGGAGAGGTGGGCAAAACTGGACAGTGGAGGCAGATTTTAGCTGCCTGACTGCCAGATATGAACAGCATAGTCCTTTTTATAAAAATAAAGGTTAACTTTGCTGGCTATATCTTTTAATAAGTCTTTTTACAGTAGTGGTATAAAGATTTTGATGTGCGTTGTTATAGCTTAATTTCCCATTAAGGGTACTTCATACTCCATTAATCTATAACAACGTTCTTGAAAAATTTTATGGTATTTCTGCAAAATATATTTACAAGGGATGCATTCAGTGGAAGGTTCTCTCTAACTTAAAGCTGCTGAAAGTGGGAATTTACTGACCCTGGGCCTAGAATTGCAAATAGTCACTTCAGATTCAGGGCTTCTAAACTTCTGATTTCATATGTCAATGCTACCACTATCTACAATGTTTGCCCTGGTTTTCTGATTATTCTTTCTCTTTTCATGTTTTTGCTGTCTTGTCTGTGTTGACTTGTTCCTTCCCTTGGATTCCCCTTGTATTTTTATCTTGACTGGAGCAAATGCAGCAGCAGAAGGCTTACAAATACTGTTTCCTCCCAGTGCTCCTGAGGAGAAAGCCTTTCCCTGCTGCCAGAAGCAATAGAAGCCATCTAGAGATGTTCTCTCAAGCATTGCTGTAGCAACAAGAACAATTGGATTGTAAGCTGGAAGTAACAATAGTGTTGTGTGTTAGAAGTGGAGGTTTTTTTTGTTTGTTTGTTTTTGTTACTGTTGATGGTTTGCTATCCAGTCCCTCGGAACTGTTACCCCTTCAGTAAGGGGAAGCAGAAAGGGTGGGGGTGGGGGGGGAAACCAGAAGAGAACATGACATACTATTAGTGTTATGGCTAGTTTGTAGCCCTGTGTAGAGCAGTGACAGTGCATAGGAAAATGAAGCAAGAGCTGAGGATAGTGCTACTGAGAGCTTTAAATTCTCTCGTTTATCTTCCTGATCTTAGTCAGTAATTAACACCAGTCTTTAGATAAATCATTCTCTAGTCTTGCTGCAAGCACTCTATTAATGCACAATTTGGACTGAAAATTTAAATGCAGAAAGGTCACACAATGTTTCCTTAAGATTACATTGTAACAGTGAAATCTGCTGTACAAGGCACTGTCTACCTGCAGCCTTCTTTCTCATAGAAACTAATGGTTCTGCAAAATACTTTTAAAAAAAATATTTGT
The DNA here is from genome assembly GCA_013399055.1 of Ramphastos sulfuratus. Classification (NCBI taxonomy): domain Eukaryota; kingdom Metazoa; phylum Chordata; class Aves; order Piciformes; family Ramphastidae; genus Ramphastos; species Ramphastos sulfuratus. The sequence continues at coordinate 19,733 of WBNM01045836.1, forward strand.
ATACATGTTTGTTAGACTTTTACAACCCCATCTGGAGTACTGTGTACAGTTCTGGAGCCCCTAGCACAGGAAGGACATGAAANTCTTTGATTATGTATGTATATTGTGATGTAATAGGTGAAAACTAAGAGTTCTGGAACTGTTTTTCATAGGTGGCTTTGCAGCAGGTGTTTGTGTTGCTATCTGACATATTTGTGCATGTGTCGTTACAGTATGAGAAGCTCAGGAATCTACATACTGATGAAATTGTGATTAACTAGTGGTAACTGTACACTGCTCAAAATCTTGCCCAGTATAGCTAGCACACATTTTTTTTTTAATTTTTTTTTTTATCTCCCATACTCCTGCAGAGATCATTACTACTATGCTTCAATGTTCTGCCACATAATGTATAGTTTGGGGTTTCTTTCATATGTTTGGACTTGTGATTTGAGAAACATTGCCATGCTCTTTGTTAATCCACATTGTGAGAATTGTAGTTGGGGACTGAGACCCTGGCATGACAAGTAAAACTAGTAAGTCAAGAGAACAGGTCTGAATATTTTTTTTTTTTTCCTTGACTGGGGAGTTGTATTTCTAAGCAGTGTTATGTGGTAGCAGGAATCACTTTGGGTGAACAATAGGGCACCTGTTGCTTCATAGAGGGCTCTCCTTTCAGACATCTTTGGCACCTGTACTCCACTGAAACTGGCATAGTATCTTCTGAGTGGGCACCATGTCAGCCTAGCAGATGGGCTGGAGCAGAATCTTGCCAGAAAGCAGTTTGTGCATCAGGTTTTAAGTATTAGAGGTTTGGACTCCCATCTGAGAGTGCTGTAAGAGCAGACCATGCATGTCTTTTTTGCCTGGGGTTAAAGGATGTGTCATACCTGTTCTAGCTTAAAGTGATTAATTTTAAAGTCAATCAGTGGTTTCTATTGCTGGGGAATACAAAATTTTGGCAGTAATGAATCAAGAGAAATATTTCATAGAAGTATGTGTAAGAAACATAGTGAAATTTCCTACCGGAACTGAATGTTCTTAACTTGAAGGCATTTGCAGTTATCTGCAGAATAGTTTAGCAGCTGAGCACAGTTTTCTACTAAAGCCAGTTTAGTCATGTCTTGTGGAAGATGGTTTCAAAGCATGGTACAGAGGGCTATGTATATATTGTATAATAAAATTTTACATTCATAAACTGTGTAGAAGAAGAATATAGAAAAAAACATACTTGCAAACACTGCTCAAAAGAATCTGTCCAGGAAAGTATGGTGCATCATTAAAGTAACAGTATGCAGGGAAGCTGGTCTTCCCTAGGCCATGTTAAAAATGGACTACAAACAACCTTCAAACACTGTATGTTTTAGTTCTTGGGAAATACTGGATATTGCAAAAGTTGAGGGACAGGGGTGGTGCAGGGAGAGAGCAATGAATTAGAGTCACCTTTCATTATTTATTTTATTGCCCTCGATGTGTAAGAAATATTTGAAATTGTGTGTTAAATAGCAGATGCAACTTTTACTTGTGTACTTTTTGGTTTTAGTAACTATATTCCTGAAGAGTGGATCAGTTTTTTTTGCTAGATGCTCTAAGCAGCACTATCCTCTGTTTGTTAGCCATTGAGTTTAACAGCTCTTGGCTGGACTTAAATAGGCTTTTTTTTATAGGTAGCCTCTAACTTTGGTATTTTTGAGATTAATTTTTACTTTTACAAAAAACTAAGCTGAAAATAACATTCTTCTGGATTAGTTGCCTAATGAAACAAAGCAAAAATAAAGTACTTGCAACCCAAGAACTTCTGAAATAATTTTATTTGTGTTTCCCAATGAAATACATCCTGAAAAATCCAGCAATGGCAAAGACACCAGCTGTGGACAGGAACAGGGGTTTCCCAAACTGCCAAATCAATGCTGTTTTCTTTTCCACTGTGTAAACTTTGTCAACAAAATTGGCTCTGTAAGAACCATTGAAAATATTTCACTATATTCTAAATGTGACTACCACAAATTAACTGCTAAAATTACAAAAAGCACGTTTGAACTGGCAAATAGAATTGGCACGCTCCTTTGTCAGACTGCATGCAATTGTGCTGTGTGGTTGTAGGAAATCACAGTTCATCCAGAAACACCCTTTTGTTACTATTTCTTATTAACATTTAAAAAGCTACATTAATTAAGGTTGTGGCAGTCAGCAACAAAATGGATGAAATTCATGATTAGAGTGGATGATAAGGCTATAACTGCTCTGCCTGGGTGAAACCAGAGAATTCTGGACATGGGTTAATTTGAACTAAGTTATTTGCTGTCTTCTGTAGGCACAACAGTTGGAAATTACGGCAAAAAGTGTGATTCTTGCTGCACAACTTCATTTCACAGTGCATTTTAAATTCACATGCTTTTCACTGCCATGGTAGCTGCAATTGTGGAATAGAGGGGCAAAGGAAAGGAAAATAGAGCTGTACCCTTTGCCAATTGCTGGTGTTTTGTGAGGCTTGTATTGGCATGTGATAGAAACAGCAACAGCCCACTACACGCTTCATCTTGCACCAGTGTTCCCCGTTAAAAGTTACGTGGACAGTGGTTTTAATTGTGTGTATACATCAATGCGCCTCTCCTTAGATTTTAAGGAGATTGTGTATCTCAGTTAATGAAAGCAATGTACACTGTAAACTGGAAACTCTCACACTTGTTATGCTATTTTAAGATATCCTTTGCAACCATAATCTCAGTGTATATGTGCGTATTTATATGCCGTCAGAGACCTCCTGCCTATCAACATTGCTCTCCTGCAGGGTCTCTGCTTACTGTCCTGCAGTCTAGCGTTTAGCTGATTGTAATATTATAAATAGCCATGTGCTACCACACAGAATGAGGCTAGCACATGGCTAATTACAAGTATACAGTAATTAACTATGAGCTAAACTCGCAGGAGAGTATGTGGTGGTGGTCTATGAGGTATGTAATCAGACTGTTTGTTAAACCTTGGGAGCCTTTCCAGTCTGTTAAGTAACTATACATAGTAATGAGACAATTTTTAAATAAACATTTATGTTTATTTATGGGCAGAAAATAGGATGTCTTCTTTTTGAGCTGCAGCTGAAGTATTGATGCCTTATACATGAATAGTGAGTTAAAATGATGTAACAAAATGCATTCATGCAACTTTTGCATCTCTGTAGGTATCAAATTGTCTAACCACTATCTATGTAAGAAGTCTGGAGTGTTGCTTGTTGTGAATGTTATGCCCTGTTTCAAGTATGTGCAGTAGAAGCAATAATGGCATTTCTCCCTTTACAGATTTGAATGTTATGTTACTTGTTTTGTGGAGCATCCGTTTCTATGTCTTTGTGGCAGTTTGAGCCTATATGTGCCTTTAAGAGGCACAAAATTATAGACCTCCAGAAGGTGGAGAGGTCCAGGATATACACCGGAAAGTGTAATCTTTGCATTTCTTCCCATAATCCTGCATCCCTATAATTGTGGCTGTGAAGTTGGTATCTTTTCTTCTCCTTTCCATCTCCCTTCCTGGTGGCATAGGCTTCCTTATTTTGGGTTTTGGTATGGGAGGGCCTCACAGCCTGGCTAGGCCTGTAGAATTGAGGCCCAGTTTGGGGAAGCCTTTGGAAGGTTCTAGCCTAATGAGATTGTTGTAAGACTGGGTAGCAAGACTGGGCCAAGGCTGAATATGGATTTGTATATTTTACGTGCTTTGCTATGCTCACCACTATGTAGAACTGTAACATTGTAGGTTGTGAATTGCTTCTCCATTTAAACTTTTCAATTCTCCAGTCCTTTGCATGAGCGTTATTCTTTTGCCCCTTTTGGAGCAATACAGCAATCTGCTCATTAAACCACGACGATCTTGTTGAGATTTGTCTTATTCCCCCTTCCTCCCCGCCCCACTTCTCACATTGTAGTGACTGCTGGTTAGTTTTGCTAGGATGTTCTTTCAGTGTGACTCTGAAAACCATCCACAGTGGCACACTGTAAGAACCACAGAGGTTAGGCCCTTTTGCTGGGCTACCTCCTGTTAATTGCTCTTCTTCATTACCTTGACAGCTGTTACTGTCTGTTCCAGATTACCATGAATGAAGCCTCTCTTTATAAAATGTCAAGATATCTACAGGGAAGTTAGATCAGACTCTTTCAAATACATCTAAATTTGATACTTCTCTATACCTATCAACTGTCTGTTAGGTAACTTTTGCTATTCTTACACAGAGGCTCTTTTCTGATCTGTCAGTAAGGGAGTGTGCCTAATTCTGTTTGGGTAATGTGATGCTGAATACAATGAAAACATGTGGAAGATGTTCCTTTAAACTGACATCTTCAGCTATTAACATGTAGTGGAGAAAGATAAAGACTTAAGTACCTGTGCTTTAGTTCCCTCTTCAGTACCATATTATAATAAGAACAAAGTTTACCAAAATTGCCTTCCTGATTGTATGATATTTTAAAACTGTTTTCTAAATGTGACTGCAGCAAGTTTGGGTCTGTGGACAGTTCGCACCATCCAGAGCTACTGTTTTAGGATATGTTAATTTTATCTTAATGCATTATTTGCACAGAAGAATTCACATGGGGAAATGTCAAGCAGAAGGCAGTGAGCACCCTGTGGGTGTCTGAAGCGTATATGCTTTCAGATTTAACTTAGATGCTGAACAAAATTGAAGGAGAATGGCAGCTGAAGGAGTCTGTTCATTGCAAAAAATATTATTATGCCCCAACCATCCAAAAAAATGTGACTTGGATGATTTGATTAGATCTAAGTTTATTTGATTTTTATTATGTGGATAAAGGTATATTTTTGTGTGTGCTGATAGTTCAAGTGTTTCACACCTGGACTGTTGCTGGTATTTGATCATTATAAGAAGTCTGAAAAGGGACAGTTATTTCCTAGGAACTGTATTCTTTTTAGTTTTTTTCAGTGATGATTCTAACAGATGATTTAGTCTCATTAAATTTTAATGCCAGTGTAGCTCCATGTAGCTTCAGTAGTATTGGAGATAACTGATAGTTCTCTCAGGGTCAGAAGAAAATAGGATTGCATTGTCTGTGCAAAGAGGTTCTGTCTCCTGGGCTGTAATTGGCACATGTGGTCAATTACTGTTTTGAAATCTCTACTTGCACTGAGAGCCACAATCCCTCTTCTCTGCTTTAGGAAGGTGATGGCTGTTCTATCCCTAACTTAGGCCAATGTCTAAATAATGTCAGAATAGAAATCAAGATTCTAGGGCCAAATTAATTTGTAATAGAGGAATGCAGACAGTCCTGTCTAGAGGCATAATGTAGGCCATAACTTTTAAGTATCTTTGTCTTGACAGTGGATTGACACTAACCAAACAGGGAGGTGATCCAATTGACTGGAATGACTTAAAAACAGTCTGTTATAATGGAATACCTCATTCTGGTACAGACCTGCAATGGGGACATCCTGATTACTCTTTAATTAGCGTTGAGGGAGAAACTTCTCAAAATGTGGGTTAAAATTACTTTTGTACTTGTTGATTAAAACTGACATGTTGTTTTTCCTTTGAACTTTGCAAAACTCTGACTTTTAAAAGCAGGAATGCAGGCCAAATGTTGACTATCTTTGTCATGTTTGTTGTTTTGGTTGTTTTTTGGTTGGTTTGTTTGGGTTTTTTTGTGACTATGCAATGTTAGCTTGGTCTTTGCAATTATGTTTTGTTGCACACCTCTTGATTTCCATCTCTTGTCTGATTTTGCAGCTTCCCCTCAAATTCATGTTCCTGTGGAAGATGATGCAGTGCATGTAATTAAAGTGGTAATGTGTAGATCTCATTTCTAAACTGTTAACTTGCATGCAATTCTTTCTTTTCATTGTTGTCCTCCTCCCTCCTCATTGCTCCCTCCCTGGGGGTGTTCAAAGCCAGGTTGGATGAGGCCTTGAGTAAGCTGTGCTAGTGGGAGGTGTCCCTGCCTATGGCAGGGGGTTGGAATTAGATGATCCTTGAGGTCTCCTTCCAACCTTGCCATTCTATGATTGATTCTATCCTTATTTTCAGCATCAGGTCTGTATCAGATGCTTGTGGGTTTTGTCTGTCCTATTTTTTTAGTATCTTAATATACTTTCCCTGCTTTGGGCTAGGTATTTGGCATTTGCATGACACAATGTTTTCTTGGCTTGATCCTTTCCTTGATTAGTGCCCTTAGTTTACTAAGGAAAATCAAACTGTGAACTTAGACACACTTAAGACACTATTATCAAGAATATTGCAGTGAACAGTTCCTTAAAGAATCTCTATTGATGAAAATGTATTGCTAAACAACTTTTATTTTTAGCTGCTTATTAAAACTGCATTTCAGATGACATGGGGTGTGGGAGGTGAGGGATCAGAAAAGGGGGCTTAATCTCTGAGCTTCTTGTACACTTCTCTTGAGAAACTGTTGTCTTTTGAATGCATTTTCTGATAGTAAGTTTGTTTACTTCTCAATAGGAGTATCTTGAAAATGGCCCATTGTTTTCTGAACTGAAATTTTACCAGAGGGCTGCAAAACAAGAGCATAGTAAGTAATATCTTAATTCTGATTCAAGTAGGTTTGAGTACGAGTTTGGGTTTTACTGTTTTTAATAAGTACTGTTGCTTTAGAGTTTGATAGCAAACTCATTTCAGAGATACTAAACGGATCCTAGTTGTTGCTGTAATAGTTTTAGATTTCTGCAGGTTTCTTTACTTGAATGTCATCTTTGGCCACTCTAATCAGTTCATTATGTGCACACCTCAGGGTGCACAACAATGAATGGACTCCAGTGAGGCCAGCCTTGGAACAGAGGTACTACATGCACTAATTGGTGACTGTATTTCTGCTAATAACTATTCCCATGTGCAGAGATAAGAGTGTGCGTAATCATCGCAGGATTTAGTAGTAATCAAGGCACTTGGTTCTACAGACACTTAAGCATGGATGTGATTTATTCATGGGAACTGTCCTAAAGACTTTAGATGACTTAGATTGCTGGTAGACATAAGCACTTTAGATAGCTTTAAGCATTCTGTATTGACTAGACCTTCTGAAAGAATTATTTCTTCAGCTATTGGTAATTGCTTATCTGCCTTCTAAGTGAATAAAGTATCACACTGCTAGACAAAAAAACATTCTTATTTTGCACAATGTGGAGAACTTCAGAGTAAAGTATGGTCTGAATTGTTTGCTACGCAAACTGCTAAATAAGTCTTGTGGCGTTGTTCCATTCAGTCTTGACTTGATAGCTAAAGCAAAATCAACAAAAAAAACCCCAACACATCAAACTGGAAATTCTCTAGCTACCTATAATCCAATGTCCTTTTTTTTTTATTGTTATTACAGTAAGAAAATGGATGAATCTCAAAAAAATAAAATGTTTAGGGATTCCAGTGTTTTGGGGATCAGGCTTGGCTGAATACAAGGGAAAAAGGTAATAAAATGAATTCTATTTAAGCCTCAAGTTGACTGAAGATCCATTTTCAACAAAATGGAGATAAACTCTTTCTATCTGCCACAAACTTGTACTCTTGCCTTAAAGGATATCTCCCTTTTTATATATTTCCTGGTAGCTATAGGTTCATGGTCATGGAGAGACTGGGGGAAGACCTTCAAAGAATCTTTGAAGATTGTGGAAGCAGATTTAAGAAGGAGACTGTTCTGCAACTTGGGGCACGAATGGTATATACAGAGAGAGGGGAAATTGCTGTATCTTGATCTTGCAGAGTTCAACTAGAAAATTATCTTTCAAATGTAGCTCCTTTAGGTAGCTCTTGAGTTTAGAATTGAATGTGTAAATGTTATGTGTTTTCTTGTATTTAATCTTTTTTAGATAAAATGAGTATTAAGTAGAAAATCAAGACCCCTTGCAGACTGGAAGTTGGTGACCCCAAACCATTTTTTTTTGCTAATGTATTTAAACTTATACCATCCATTTTAAGGTTACACGTCTCTGTCTAGACATGCATTTTTCTTACATTCTTTAACATGTATGGATTTTTTTTTTCTTCCCCCCCTGTGTATTAGATACCCATATTTGTCAAAGTTCACAATTGCATGCCGGAATGCAACATTTTCAGGTTGTTTGCTGAATACACTGATTGTAGAGGCCAGCATTAGGCCAGTGAGCAAATACCACTTCTGCTTTCAAATGTGTGCAGCCTGGCACATACTAACAGATCATATATGTGCTTCTTTGCAATATCATTCATGCTGAGACAAAGTGTACTGTCAGCAAGTTTGCCGATGATACAAAACTGGGAGGAGTGTCACATACGTTGTCAGGCTATGCTGCCATTCAGGGACACCTGGACAGGCTGGAGAGATGGAACCTGACAAAGTCCACTGAGGGCAAATGTAGAATACTGCACCTGGGAAGGAATCATTCCATGTAACAGCACAGATTAGGATTTGACCTGCTACAGAGTAGCTATGTGGAGAAGGATCTAGGAGTTCTGATGGACAGCAAGCTGTGAGCTAGCACTGTGCTTCTCTGGCAAAGAATGCTAGTGGTGTCTCTGGAGGACATTATGAACTGTGTGATGAGCAGTTTGAGGGAGGCTCTCCTCCCCTTCTAATCGGCTTTACTGAGGCCACATTTGGAGTAGTGTTCTGGGCTCCTCAGCTCAAGAGAAACGAGAAACTACTGGACAGAGGCCAACAGAGGGTTACAAAGATAATGAGGGGACTGTAGAATCTCTTTCAAGAGGAATGTCTGAGAGACTTGGGGCTGTTTAGTCTGACAAAGAGAAAACTGAGAGGGGATCTTACCAATCTTTATCAATATCTGAGGGTGGGCATCAAGAAGATAGGGCCAGACTTTTTTCACTGGTACCCAGTAACAGGGACATGGCACAGGGACAAGGGGCAGTGAGCACAAACTGGAACACAGAAGGTTCCACTTAAATATATTGAAAATCTTCTCTCTTGGGAAGGTGTTGGAGCACTGAAACAGGCTGCCCAGAGAGGCTGTGAGTCTTCTCTGGAGACCCTAAAAATGTGCTTGGACATGTTCCTTTGCAATCTGCTCCGGGTGACCCTGCTTTTAGCAAGGAGATTCAATTAGATAATCTCAGGAAAACCCTTCCAACCCCTACCATGCTGGGATTCTGTGAAGCTGTATGGAACTCTTGAGTTTAAACAAAGTTTTTTGCAAGAACAGTGTATTAGTACTGGAATGCACTTCCCAGAGGCTGCTAAACACCCATCCTTGGGGACATTTAAAACTTGACTTTTTTTTTTTTTTTTTTTTACAAGCCAATCCAACTTACATTATTGCTACTTGAAGCAGAAGGTTTAGACGGGACAATTTCAAAGTTTTATTTTAACCTTAATAATAACACAAACGNATTGAAAATCTTCTCTCTTGGGAAGGTGTTGGAGCACTGAAACAGGCTGCCCAGAGAGGCTGTGAGTCTTCTCTGGAGACCCTAAAAATGTGCTTGGACATGTTCCTTTGCAATCTGCTCCGGGTGACCCTGCTTTTAGCAAGGAGATTCAATTAGATAATCTCAGGAAAACCCTTCCAACCCCTACCATGCTGGGATTCTGTGAAGCTGTATGGAACTCTTGAGTTTAAACAAAGTTTTTTGCAAGAACAGTGTATTAGTACTGGAATGCACTTCCCAGAGGCTGCTAAACACCCATCCTTGGGGACATTTAAAACTTGACTTTTTTTTTTTTTTTTTTTACAACCCAATCCAACTTACATTAGTGCTACTTGAAGCAGAAGGTTTAGACTGGACAATTTCAAAGTTTCATTTTAACCTTAATAATAACTAAAAAGTGAAGGGCTTTTGTAGTCACATAACTGACAAAGTTGTGATGCATTCTGCAAAAGCTGGGGTTAGAATGTCCCTTTGTGCGAGTTGCCATGTGCAAATGTAGTTTTTCTAATAACAATTAGAGCTTTTGTACCCCAGTAAGGAGCTGAAGCAGGATGCTGATGATGCAGGGGGTTGGTGGCGTAAAATGCAGGTCATAAAATAACTGCCAGGATCAAATATATTATAAACCTTCAGGGCTGATTGAATATGTGCTTTTTAAGAGCTTGACGTTCTTTGACATTTCCTCCAGTGTTTATGAAGTACCAGTTTCATTCTGGATTTGCAACCCTGGAAGTTGGTACTAATAGGTAGTTACACAAGGATATTTCATGGCAAAGTGCACCTTGTTTATGATTTGTCATTGGCAATGTGCCCAATGGGAATAGACCCTCTGGATGGAGTGGGTAGTCCTTGTGCTCTAACTCAAACCAAATTTGTCAGCTCAGTCTGTGTAGCCCTTGATTTCACTGTATAAGTGAGAAATATTTGGTGGTAGGGTTTGAGGCTCAGTGGAGGAGACGATTATGTTTTTCTGTTCTAAATCTTTTCCTAGTTGGATACGTTGGAATATATACATGAAAATGAGTATGTTCATGGTGACATTAAAGCAGCAAATCTACTTCTGGGCTACACCAATCCACACGAGGTAAGCACGTTCACTTATCTGCTGTTACTTCAATATGTTTATAACTGTTTAATAGTTTTACATACATTCTGCAGTAGCAATTCCCAATTTAGAAGACCTTCATGCGTGAACGCTCATATCATCTTATGACAGCTCTCAGAGTGGCTCTGTAGGGCTGAAAGTTTGAGAAAGAAGCAGAACAAAAGTGCTTTGTTCGCTTTGTGCTCTGCTGACTGTGGTGCTGTTACGGATGGGTAAGCTAATCAAGAGGGCAAGTTAAAAGGACCTAATTGCTGTTCTAGATTATGCCAGTTGCAATGTATTAGTAGGAAGATGTAGCCCACTGTTTTTTTCATTCTTGAGAAGTTCTGTCTTTCTAATATTGTCATGAATTGTGTTTCCATGTCGCTCTTATGTCCTACTTGTTGTGAGGGATATAGCAGGTAAGGAGGACTGAGGTTTCTGCTCTCTAACTCTAAAGCCTCAAACTAGACTTGGAATGGAAGTGTTTTGGTGAAATGTTTTGAAACAAGTCTTTCAATCTTGTCATACTCCACATGCTCTTAAAATTGTCTCTTTTGTCCCTTCAGTTAGTACAATCTGAGTGTGCTTCTTTCTTGGGGAAAAAATACCATTTATGAAAAATTACTTCAGTATAATTAGCTATAGGCAACACTTAGCCTTTTCTTTCAGTTTTCTGCTGCAGTGACAAAGAAACAAGCCTTACAAAACAGCTCACTCCCACTGGATATTGAAACATTGAATTACATTTGCTTTTTTTAAAAGTTTCATGTTAAGTGGTTAAGTCAAACTTAACTTTTCAACTTTCTAAATCACTCATAGTTTGAAAACTAGAATGGGTGTTTAAAACAACCATGTTTTTGAGCAGTGGTAGCTGCTAGTACGTAATCTTGGTTTATGGTGTTTACCAGCCTTCTGAATGCAGAGAAGGCAGCGATTTAGAGGCAAAACGATCTGCTACCCAAACCCATTAACAGAACTCAAATGACTTCTTTTGTCTTGGCTATTTTGTATTTTTATGACAGCAAGATATGCTGCTGTTTTTCACATTGGAATAATTTTGCAAGTGTCCATTTACAGTAATCATAAAATTTTAAGATGTGTAGCTGACTTTGATCAGCTGCTTTTGAATTAGCCATGTTGTTGGGTGATTTTCTGATTTATGTTTTCTGCATGAAGATTGTACTATGCTAGTATTTTGTTTTCATGAATAGTAAATTCATTGGCAGATTAAAATGAGGTACTTTTGAGTTACTGGACAGGTTTTATTAAATAAAAAAATCAATAGATATTCCAGTTTAACTCCTCATTTAACACGTGCAAAGTACATGTTAGTGTTGAAAGGTTTTGTGTAGAATATTGGTCAGTAAAGTTTCTTTTCCACTGATGTTATTCCATAAAACATTTTTAAAAGTTCACATTCTAATTCAGAAGAGTTAACAGGAAAAAAAATCTAAGGTTTGCTTGCACTTATAAAGTATTAATTAAACTTTCATTTCTGTCTGCTTGAGAAAACTTAGAGCAATTCAGATGTTATTCAGATAAACATTCCAGTCATGGGCTCCAGAAATTCTGGAAGTAGCCACAGGTCTGCTAATTTCACTGAAGCCGTGATAGCTATACCATACCCATCTACAGCCATGTAGACCATGGTGATTGTTTCTAAACATAAGATAATGTGACTATATTAAGCTTACATGGCAGGGCAGATGGCTTAATGTGGCTGTTTCTAGTCAAATAAATTACTTTCCAGACACAGCTTGCACAATATCTTGAAATATGTATGCTCTGTGGCTTGTGGGGCATGAAAGGAAGAAAATCACACACTAGATATGGCACTAATTGAATATCCTTCTTCTGGAGTTTTTGATTCTATGCTTTCTGCCTCCATACTTGTTCTTTACCTGAGTTAGGAGCAGTGCTAGATAGTCCTCTCACACTGATTAGGGTACTCGCATCTGTACATGTGTACATGCACAGATGATCTTGCGTTTGTCTTGGCTGTTTGCATGCACTGTTAATTTGTGCATAACTTTGCCATGAAAATTGCTTCTTAATACTCTGGATGTGTCCAGTTCTAGCATAAGTCTTTGTAATACTGTGACAGCTTTTTCTACAAATGAAGCTGTTTTTACAACATGCTGAGAAGCTTTGTGGAACATCGCCACTGCCTAAAAATGACAAAAATATGGACTATTCCATTTTGTATCATCTAAACTGTTGTGAGAGAAAGCTGTATTTTAATTTGGCCATCTTGTTTAAACCTTAAACACTTCAGAGAAAACCTTGGACGCTGCCATTTTTACCAAATGCCTGTGAAATATTTTGTCCAACTATCTCTCTCTGCTAGAATGTAGAATAGCTAGAGTGCCTTGATCTTGTTTTATTAAAAGCAGGAGAACTGGGTGTTAGTGATAAACCTGATCTCATAGGAGTGAGAGCATCTAGCCAGTGGCAAACTCAAACTCAGGAATACAAGCTGAGAGATCTGCAGCTCCAGTGGGAGTTGACATAATAAAGCTGTCTGACCTCACAATTTCTGTGGTGAGTTTTTGTTCAGAATTTTGTGAGTGGATTCTTGCTTTCTAGGGTCCAGGATTTCAAAAGATGATAAAATAGAAGTGTTCTTTAATTCTAGAAAATATTTTTTTAAAGGAAACCATAACTAATATCTTAAAATTACTCATTCAAAATGTATTTCCATACCTGTTTTGGGGGAGAGACAGAAATCTCTCTTCAAAAAAGCGCATGTACTCTTACATTCAGCTTCACAATTTTTTTTCATTTAGTGGCTCTATATGTGTACTCTTGCATGTGAATTTGTCACTGATTTCCTGCAGTTCTGAAAAAGATAATTTTTCTGTGTTAGACTTTCTGCTGCTTCTCTCTCTCTCTCTCCTCTGTGAATTAACCTGATAAATTTACACCACAGCCAATAAATATCCTAGTCCCCTTTTTCGAAAGACTGTCTGAAATCCATACTGCTGTCCCCTGCCTTCTGTGGCAAGGCAGAGAAACAAATAAAGTAAAGGTGCTATCCCTCTGTGACCCCCAAATGATGTTTAGAAATGGTTAGAAGATGACAATCAACTGATTTCTGAGCAGCTTGCTGCAGGTCTGTTCAGTGGAAGGGAGCAAGGCCATTTCTGTGAGTTACAGGTCAAGTGATCAATTCTCTAATCAATATGTTTCTGAACATGGACCCAGCTCAATGATTTACAGAACAGGAGTGATATACTGAGGCAAGTACACAGCCCATGAGTCTCAGGCCTAAAAGGAAACCTGAAGTGATCAGACCTATAAATTACAGAAGTGAAGCACTGTCTGAGTATCATGGCGAGTTAAATGTAATTTGGAGCATAACAGTAGCTGTTCTGTGAAGCAGAATAAGCATTGAACTCATTTAAATTGTGACACTGTTAAAAGAGGTAAGTGATGACCAGAGAACTTAAAATTTGAGTTGTTGATAAATGAAGTAAGTTTTGGAAGAATGCCTCTTCAAAACGATTACCTTGTATTTTCTTCCCTGCCCCCTCCCACTCCGCCCTTGGAATATACAGATAGACTTACTGCAGAATGGCAGACTCAAGTCTGCACCAGAAGTTGCTTATTCAGATTTTTCAATTTTAAATTTTAATTGTATTTGTACCTCAGTTCTGATTTTAATTTTAAGCATTTCTTAGACAAAGTAGTTAGAGAATAGGGCTCTCAGACTTACCATAGATCACCCTAACCAAAAAGGAAAAAGAATACAAATGTTTCAGAATTTTAAAACCAGCATTCACTGGACCAGTATAGAAAGTACAGAGCTCACGCATTGATCGCATGGGAAAAAGATGCATGAAAACAACTCCAGCGTTAAGCCATTTATTTAATTTTCTTTTATGCCTAGTTGTTATGGAGGGTATTAATGATGTGAGATGGTGGTTTTTTTCAAAATTAATATTACTTATTAATTTTGATATTCAGGACTGTAGCCACCTGCCCAGTAATTTTTTCGTAATAACTGGTTCTGTGCAAGGGTCATGAAAACACTGCACCTAGGATAAAAAGAATCTGGAACACTTAAGAAGTAACTAGCGATAATGTAACAAACATTAAACTCCATTGAACAGAAAAAGGGGTTCCTCTGGTCAATTATACTGCTTCTCTACTAGATGGACTCGGGAAGCTCCTTTCTGCCAAGGCAGCAGGCCCTTGCATTCACTTACAGAGTTTTGCTAAAGAGGCTTCTGAATATTTACTCACAAAAATTGTATCTCTGGAGTCCTGGAGCTAACTACAGTTCCCAGACAGTACCCAGATACTTGCAGGGAGTTCTGTTGGTGCCATGTCAGCTGATGAGAGGCTTCTGGTTCTTCCCAGGCTCTTAACAGGGATGCTGGGAGAGGCAGATGATCTCTGACCTGGTCCTGGTTCCTCTTAGACTCCAGATTCAGCATGGAGGCTTGCAGGTGTATGCAGGTTGTCTTGTGGATGTGCAGACTTGGCACAATGTCACATAGGCTAAACAAGCCTATCGTGTGAAGGCACCTAAGGCCTACTCCCTGGTAAACTTGAGACACAGCAGGTTTCCAGGTAGACAAACCCAGGGCATCAGGGCTTGTTGTTATATAGCATGCAGACTGTTGCAGAGCATGGCAGGGTGCAGTGAGGCAGACCACCACCAGAAGCAGAGAGCACATTAAGGCAGAGGCAATGGCAGAAGCACATTGTCTTTACCTGTTCATCTCTTTTTATCAGTGTAGCCCAAAACGAATGGGTCTTTGGCCACAGATCAGCCAATCAGAATGACACTTAACCATATTAGGTGAAGTCAGGGCTTGCTTTTACCTTTTTAGGGCAGAACACAAACAAGTGTATAAACACATACGGATACCCTGTAAACAAGTTTGAAAGGAGCATGGAGTAGGCTGGAAAGCACCAGACCCTTTTGTCTTCCT
>WBNM01045837.1:5058-28152 GCA_013399055.1 Ramphastos sulfuratus
CATTGAAGGCCCTACTGGGAGTGAGTGTTGGAAGCTGCACTCGGGGCAGCCATTGAAGGCTCTACTGGGAGTGAGTGTTGGAAGCTGCACTCAGCGCAGCCATTGAAGGCCCTACTGGGAATGAGTGTTGGAAGCTGCACTGGGGGCAGCCATTGAAGGCCCCACCTAGGGAAGCAACTTAAAGCCCTACTGGGATAAGTCATTAAAGACTCCATTTGGGGAAGCCACTGGAGGCCCCATTTGTGCGCAGACAATGGCTGCCCCTCACACATCAGGACTGCCCTCCAGCTCCCCTTGTCTAAGGGTAGTACTGCTGTGTGCATGGCTGTGGGACAAGGGGAAGCTCCATCATCCTTTTTGCTGTACGAGGGAGAAACACAGGATGTGGCAGGTAGAAGGGAACAAGTCCTCCTAAACCAAACACAGAGTCCCTGTGTTGTCACTTATGCACAGAGCAGAGTTGATAGGAAACCCTTGTGGTGCACCCACCCTGTCTGCTCAGTGTGTTGCCTGCTTTGCTGGCAGCCCTGGGCTCCAGTCACCTCTGCTGGTCTTTTGCAGCTCTTTTGGGACATGGATGCCAATTTGTTCCATCTTACACTGTTTTCTGTCTCACTAGGCATCTTCAGATTGTCTTCAGCATCTACCAGGGAGGCACATTGCACTTTAAAAGCACCCATTGGATATCAGCTGCCAACTGTGGCTACCACAGTGTGGCCAACAGAAGAGGTGAGGTGAGAAGGAAAAGTCAATCTAAACTCTTCCAATTCTGAATGTGATTTCTGTTTTGGAAAGGGAACCGGTTCTACAGCCACTGCATGCAAAAACCTTCAATATTTGCCCTTGGTGCTGACTCTCCCCATCAGCGTTGTCACTGCCAGCAGGAGCCACTGCCTGTGAAAACCTGCCCTGAGCTGCAGAAAGGGCCTCACTGAGTAAAGACTGAGCTGAGAAGGCACAGCACTGAGCAGAACCACTCCTGGTCTGGCTCACACCAGAACATGACCCAGATGGTCTTCTGTAGCTACTCAAAATGTGATCCACTTGGGATCATAGAATCACAGAATGGTCTGGGTTGGAAGGGACCTCCAAAGGTCATCTAGTCCAACACTCTTGGCAGTCAGAAGGGACATTCTCAAGTAGATCAGGTTGCCCAGAGCCCTGTCAAGCCTCACCTTGAATATCTCCAGGGATGGAGCCCTAGGCAACCAGTTCCAGAGTTCCAATATCCTCATGGTAAAGAACTTGTTCCTAACATCCACTCTAAATCTGCTCTTCTCTAGTTTGAAGCCATTGCCCCTTGTCCTGTCACTGCAGGCCTTGGTAAACCTCTCTCCAGCCTTCTGGTAGGCCCCCTTCAGGTACTGGAAGGTTGTTACTAGGTCTCCCCAGAGCCTTTTATTCTCCAGTCTGAACAACCCCAACTTCCTCAGCCTGTCCTTGTAATAGAAGTGCTCCAAACCACTGATCGTTTTCTTGGCCCTCTGGAGCTGCTCCATCAGGTCTGTGTCATTCCTGTATTCCAGGCTCCAGAGCTGGACACAGTACTCCAGGTGAGGGCTCACCAGAGCAGAGCGCAGTGGCAGAATCACCTCCCTGTATCTGCTGGTCACACTTCTTTTGATACAGCCTAGGATGTGATTTGCCTTCCAGGCTGCAGTGCCACACTGCCTGCTCATGTCCAGCTTCTCATCCATCAGCAGCCCCAAGTCCTTCTCCACAGGGCTGCTTTCTCTCACCTCCTCCCTCAGCCCTTACTGATAGTGAGGATTGTTCTGGCCCAGGTGTAGGACCCTGCACTTGCTCTCATTGAACCTCATGAGGTTCACCTGTGCCCACTCCTCCAGCTTGTCCAGGTCCCTCTGGACGACATCCTGTCCCTCTGGTGTATCGACAGCACCACTCAGCTTGGTGTCATCTCAAACTTGCTGACGGTGCACTGCATCTCACTGCCTATATCTCTAATAAACATATTAAACATGACAGGTCCTACTACAGACCCCTGAAGGACACCACTTGTCACTGCTCTCCACCTGGAGTTCAAGCCATCGGGCACTACCCTCTGGATGCAACCATTCAGCCAATTCCTTACCCACTGGACAGTCCACCCATCAAATCTCTCTCTCTACAGCTTGGTGAGTAGGATGTTGTGGGGGACAGTGTCAAAGGTCTTGCAGATGTCCAGATAGATAACATCTATAGGTTGTCTCATGTCCACTGACATAGTCACCTTATCATAGAAAGCCACTGGATTTGCCCCTAGCAAAGCCATGCTCTAGGTAGGGCCCATGGCTTGCCCCTGCCCAGCTGCCTCTATGCCACTGTGGTGCCTCTGTCCTGCCCTACCTGCTGGGGTTCCTCCAGATGTGCTGTGCTGCTGCTGTTGCTGTGGCTCCTTTTCCAGTCCCTCAAGGTGTGATTGAAAGGTGCTTAGTGGGGGAACCACTGCAGGCCGGGGGAGAGCTGTGAGGGGAGGAATGGAGAGCAGCAATTCTCTGCCCAAAATCTGTGCAGCAGCTGCAGGGATGCAGTCTAGTGTGGAGAAAGGATGGAGGAGGCTGAGCTGTCATCAGTCAGCACCTCACCAGGGCTCCCACATCAAGGAAGAAAGAAAAGCTTGCTGATGGTAAGGGGCACTGGACTTTCTTTGGTGGAAAAGAGCTCAGAAAACTCAGGAACCTTTCTTCCTGGTACTTGCATATGAAAGGCCCAGAGCTGCTCAAATACTCCCAAGACAGGTGACCCTTGCACTGTCACCAACAGCAGCTTGCCCAGGATCACAATGTCCAAGTGGGTTTGGAATCTCTCCAGAGAAGGAGACTCCACAACCTCTCTGGGGACCCTGCTCCAGGACTCCAGTGCTCTTCTTTTCCTTGTGTTTAGGTGGAATCTCCTAGGTTCCACTTTGTGCCCATTGCCCCTTGTCTTGTCACTGGGCACTATTAAAACAAGTCTTGCCCCCCACCCTTTATCTCTTACTGAGCATTGAGAAGATCTCCTCTCAGGCTGCTCTTCTCCAGGCTGTACAACTCTAGGTGTCTCAGCTTTTCCTCCTCGCAGAGATGCTCCAGGCACCACAGCATTTTTGTAGCCTCTGCTGGAGTCTCCGGTAGTTCCCTGTCTCAAGGCATTGCTCCTAGGGGAATACATAGGAATATCTACAGGGAACACTGAGATAACAGATACTGGATCGAAAGAAGATTACAAAAATGAGTGTTTGAGTGCATTCACATTTCGCGGGTCTGTCCTTGTGCCACACCAGGCTGAGGGGCTGGTGAGGGTAGCTGAAAAGGGTAGCGGAGCCTGGTTCCGGGTGCAAAAGACTAGTCAAGTGCAGTAGTGGGAAGGGGGGAAAGAGAGAACGAGGAGATCAATCTGTAACTGACTGTGAACAATCAATTGAGATGCCCCACTACCTTCGGACCAGCCGACAGCATACTGCCAGCAAGTAGCTATTTATACCTTTATTATTTTGGCCTTTTCCTGTTGTGGTGAATTGAAGGGTATTATGCCTTACTTTCCCCTGGAAATGCACTTCTATTTCTAGTGGTGTCAACATGAAAAAAGCAGCAATCAGCAAAGCCCTTGAAGAAGCGCAGCGAGATGTCCTCTGAGGGACCGAGCCGCCCCGCGGCATTCTGGGAGAGCGATATGCAAATTATCAGGCGTCGCCCCGCCTCCCACCCGCCCTTCTGCGACGGTGGCTGTGTCCGCGCTGGATGTCGGGGCTGGGATAGCGAGAACGGGCGAAACAGCTCCAGCGATGAGATGTGGCATGGCCAGGCTGCTTGAGGTTTTAGTGGTGGCTGCAAAAGAGACACAGCAATTTGTGTCTTCAGGGGGCCAGTAGAATCGTTCAGATCGGAAAAGCTCTCCAAGATCACCCAGTCCAATCTAGCCCAACACTGCCAAGCCCACCACTAAGGCATGTCCCTCAGTTTACAAATCTTTTAAATCCCTCCAGGAATGGGCACTTCACTGTTTCCCTGGGCAGCCTGTTCCAGTGACTGAGAACCCTCTCAGCGAGGAAGTTTCTTCTAAGATCCAAAGTAAACCTCACCTGGTGCAATTGGAGGCCATTTCTTCTCAGTGTGTCACATACTATCTGGAAGACATTGATCCCCATCTGGCTTCAGCCTCCTTTCAGGGACTTGTAGATAGCAAGAAGTTGTCCCCTCATCCTTCTCCAGGGTGAAAAACTCTAGTTCCCTTAGCTGTTTCTCATAAGACCCTCAGCTGCTTCTCCAGACCCTTTACCAGCTTGGCTTCCCTTCTCTGGACATGCTCCATCACCTCAGTGTCCCTCTTGGAGCAAGGGGCCCAAAACTGAACCCAGCACTCAGAGTATGACCTCACCAGTGCTGAGTTCAAGAGGAAAGTCACTTCCCTCATCCTGCTAGTCACACTATTGCTGATCCAGACCAGAACACTAGTGGTCATCTCGGCCAGTCCTTCTTGGGCACCTGGCCACATGCTGGCTCATGTTCAGCATATTGTTCATTTAATATATATGCAGAAGGAGACTGTCTCTCACCCATTGTGTTTTCTCCTTGTCCTTTCCTGAAACCATGGCCATATATGCTCTTTTCCTCCCACAATCTTGCAAACTGCCACTGTGATTGCTATTGCATGACCCATTGAGAGGAGCCCCAAGAAGAAGATGAAAGCTGGGTGAAGTAGATTGTTAAAGAAGCCTAGTGGCTCCCTTGGATCTGGAGTGACTGTGATTATGGACAGAAACAAGAGACAGGTAAAACTGACTGCAACAGGAAAGGAAACTCATCACTGTGGTGAAAACTCAGCTTTCAGCAGGGCTCTCTCTTATGTAAAGCAATCAGCTAGGTCATCTCACTCAGCAGTAGTGTTTTATGAACATGGGAAAACTCAGAGAAGGAGAGGAAGAGTAGAAGGAGGAGAAGGGAAGGGAATCCTTCAAAGGCTACACTCTCTGTACTTGGTTTAAAATTGTATGATAAATGTTCCCTGCAAATTATTGAATGTGATGCTGTTAGCAGCACTTCTTGCTGAGGCTGTGTAAGAGCTGGATTTCCCCTGCTCGTGGTTTCAGTCCTAAGAGACATAACCAGTATCATAGAATCATAGAATGGTAAGGTTGGAAGGGACCTCAAAGATTATCTAGTTCCAACTCCCTGCTATAGGCAGGGACACCTCCCACTAGCACAGGTCACTCAAGGCCTCGTCCACCCTGGCCTTGACCACCTCCAGGGAGGGAGCAGCCACAACCTCCCTGGGCAACCTGTGCCAGTGTCTCACCACCCTCACTGCAAACAACTTCCTCCTAACATCCAGTTTCAATCTCCCCTCTGCCAGTTCAAACCCTTTGCCCCTTGTCCTGTCATTACAAGACCTTGTCAATAGGCCCTCCCCAGCCTTCCTGTAGCCCACTTCAGATACTGAAAGAACTGTGAGAACTTTTTGTGTTTTCCAGGGTGGGCAAAACCTGTGAAGTATTGAAATTACACAACACCTCTTCTTTTCCTGGAGTAGTTTCCCTACAATTTAGAGTTCATAGAATCATAGAATGGGTTGGGTGAAAAGGGACCTTAAAGATCATCTACTTCCAACCTTCTCCCCTTCCGCTGGACCAGGTTGCTCAAGGCTCTGTCGTTATTCCAGAAAATAATCTCCCCCTTGACAATTAATTAAAATGAGCTTGTTTAATCTCTGCAGACTCTAAGTATTTGATGCTAACTCTCCTCATCAGCATTGTCGTTGCCAGCAGCAGCCACTGTCTGTGCAAACGTGCCCTGAGCTGCAGGGGGTGTCTCACGGAGCAGAGACTGAAATGGGAACTCACAGCACTGAGCAGAATCAGTGCTGGTCTGGCTCACACCAGGACAGGAACTGGCTTCACAGTTTGTGCCCCCTTGGGCAAACACCTGCCAGGATGCCTTTTATGCAGAAGTGGACATGGCAGCGCTGAGCGACCTGTCCGCAGGCATCGCGGCGCACGTGGCTGGGTGAGCAGCGGGCGCCTGGTGGGCAGCTCGGCACAGGTACACCTCATATGTTAACTCTGCTAATTGGCACAAAGTTTTCAGTGTTATCCCTGTAGCAGAGATCCCGTGGAATTTTGAAGGGCCATGTCCCTGTGGAAAAGAGGGCTTGCAGGTGGGGAATTTTTCAGAGGCCTGTGATGGAGAAAGAGCTGAGCGTTTACAAGCAGCACACCCACTCCTAGGCTGGGAAAGGGAACACAGCTATCATCAGCTTTAATCAGTGCTGAGTTAAATATTAATGTGTGACAAAGCAGGGCTACTGGAAGGTTATCTTTGGCCCTCATTAAGAAAAGATTCCACACCCTTGGAGAAGGGATGTAGTGAAATACCTCTAGGGAGGGAATTGGGAAGTGACAGATAAAATCTTGAAAGGAGAAAGGAAAAAAAATGTACTGGGTTTAATTCTATGGCAGCATGCAAGTTTCAACCAGGCTGTTCATGTTGTTTGGGAGTCTGGAGTTTACCAGCTTCCCCATTATTAGAGCTGTGGCTGCTCACAGTGCAGCTGCAACTCATCACCTTTGTGTGCTCAGCCCGTGGACACAGTGAGAGGGCTGTGGTGGAGATGGCGATGGGAGTGTACCCTGCAACTTGGCCTCTGCAGTTCAGTCCACAAAAGGAACCTTTTGTTCATATGCTGTGTCTTTGTGGGGCTGGAAGGCATTCATAAGGCAGCTGAAAGGAAGGCAGTGGAAATAGAGCAGAGGTGGTTGGAAAAGAAAGATAAACAGGAACAATAGTGGTTTAGTTAATTAGAAGGGTTAGGTGATAGGTTGGACTCGATGATCCTGGAGGTCTTTTCCAACCTGGTTAATTCTGTGATTCTGTAATAGTGGTTTAGCCATCAGGCTTCATTAACTGCACAATAAATGCTGATATAAGGAACCTATAGGAAAATAAATCTGTAGTGGCTGAGGGTATGCTCCTCTTAGCACAGCTGTCATCTCACAGCTGACTTAAACCCCCAGTCTAGAAAGAGGGATTAAAGATGTCTGAAGGGCTTGATCTTCCCACCACCAGTGAGAAACCATCCCAAAAAATGATGGACCTGGGGCTGTTTATCCTGGAGAAGAGAAGACTGAGAGGGGATGTCCTTAATGTTTACAAATATCTGTAGGGTGGGTGTCAAGGAGGAGCCATTCTCTTTCCAATGGTGTCCTGTGATAGAACAAGGGGAAATGAGTACAAACTATAATACAGGAGGTCCCAGCTCAACATGAGGAAAAAATTCCTTACTGTAAGGGTGCTGGAGACCTGAAACAGGCTGTCCAGAGAGGCTGTGAAGTCTCCTTCTCTGGAGACTTTCAAGACCTGTCTGCACACATTCCTGTGTGATCCTGCTTTGGCAGAGCAGTTGGACCCGATGATCTCTGAAGGTCCCTTCCAACCCCTATCATTTTAGAATCCTATGATTCTGTGAAATATTTGAGTCTTATGATGACCAACAATTAAATAGTTTTGTGCCTAAACCAAGGGCCTCCACCTTGCTCAGCTGCTGTACTCCCTGCTATTCAAATGGCACATTTGCTTGAAGCACCCAGAGCAGAAATTCTTGCATCTTGTATGTGAAAGGTTTAGGCAACCACACTTAATTATTGCTATTTATGCTTTTGTTCTGCTTCATTGAGCTGTGAACAGCATGCTTCAGGTTGTAAGCATAATGTAGCAGAAATTAAAACTGCATAATTAAAGCAGAACCTCAGGTGAGTGACTCTTTTCCTCCTCTGTGACCACAGAAGTGAGCAATACTTTCAACTTCCATTGCACTTTAAGTGCCTCTAAAGTCCAGAGCCTGTGTTAGCAGTGGGAAAAAATCAAGTAGCAGGCACTGGCTTGTCAAAGAGACTGAGAAGAAAGCATATTCCATGAGGGATTAAGATTAAAAATATATATTCTGGACTCAGTGCTCATTTGTTCCAGAAAATCTAACAACAAAAGCTGTCAGTTTACAAATTTAATTAGGGAATGGAACCTAGAAAAGATTTAAAGTCACTAA
Organism: Ramphastos sulfuratus; assembly: GCA_013399055.1. Classification (NCBI taxonomy): domain Eukaryota; kingdom Metazoa; phylum Chordata; class Aves; order Piciformes; family Ramphastidae; genus Ramphastos; species Ramphastos sulfuratus. The sequence continues at coordinate 13,075 of WBNM01045837.1, forward strand.
GACACTTGGAAAAGCAGAAGCAGGATGAGGGCAGCTGGATTGCACATGCACAGCGTTGGGAAGATCCCTGAACCCAGAAATGTCCCTGACCTCTGCCCTCTCCTGTCCTGCACAAACTCATGCCCAACAGCAAAAGACCAGTCAAGTGCAGCAGTGGGAGTGGAGAAAGAACAAAGAAATCTGTAACTGACTGTGATCAATTAATTATAAATACCACTGCCATCGGACCAGCCAACGTAATGCAACTGCAGCAAAACCAATTATAGCTCAGGGAATCTCATCCCATTATGGTCATGATGTCTGTTCCTGCCCTCGAGAAACCAACTGACTGTGATTTTCTCTTTTTAGAACAACGCGGCCGAATCTCCCCTACACCCTAGAGTGTGAGATATTTCCTGTGGATCCCTTGCTTTAGACATCACCGAGCACCGCTGCATGATGGGTAAGAGATATGCAAATCAGACTCCTCCAGCCGTCCGTTCCCGCCAGCTGCAGAAGGGTGTCTGCTGCTTTTCCCGGCAGCAGAGCAGGCGGTGGTCTTTGCTAGCAGAAACTCCCCTGTTTCCAGCTACTCTTTCCCATGGGAAGTGTGCAGAACTGACAGGAGCAGCCCTGCACCTGGTGCTGCATCTCTGCATCGGCAGGAACTGTCTATGTCCATGTGTTTAGTGTCAGTCACACAGGAAAATACTGGTTTAGTTTTGTCTGCAGGAGGGAAGGCTGAGCAAAATCTCACATTTCCAACAGCCTTAGTTAGACTAGGCACAGCTCAAGCTTCCTCATTTAAGGTAGCATTTTGCTACCCTTGAGTCCTACATTGCCATTGACTCAGATGGACCATTTTGGATGAGTATGCAGAATTGACAGGAGCAGCCCTGCAGCCGGTGCTGCATTTCTGCATCGGCAGCCCTCCAGAGACAGACAGGCAGGGAGGGCCATGCGCGGATGCTGCGCTGGTGTGTGCTGGAGCTTCCAACGCCACACATGGCTGTGCTCGGGAGAGGCTGCTGAAGCTTCAGCTCCTGCTCCACAGCGCGGCAGTGCTGCAGAGGAGATGGGAGACAGCAGCAGCTGATGAGCGTAGATGGGATCCCAGAATCCCAGTATGCTGGGGGTTGGAAGGGACCTCTGGAGATCGTCCAGTCCAACTCCTTTGCTAAAGCAGGGACACCCACAGCAGGTTCCCAGGGTCACAACATCCAGCTGAATGTGGAATCTCTCCAGACAGGGAGACTTCACAACCTCTCTGGGCAGCCTGCTCCAGGGCTGCAGCACCCTCACAGCAAAGAAGTTTCACCTTACGTTTAGGTGGAACCTCCTGGGTTTCAGTTTGTGCCCATTGCCCCTAGTCCTATCACTGGACACTAAGTCCTCAAAGTGAGGATCTTTTTATCTTTCCTAATGGATGGTTTGTTTGGTGGGTTTGATTTGGGGTTTTTTGGTTTTTTTGTTTGGATTTTTGTTTGTTCGTTGGTTTGGTTTGGTTTGGTTTCTTGTTTCTTCTGTTCTGCAGAGTTCTTTTAGCTACATAGACCTCCTGAGCACAAAGAGACAGGGAGAAAAAAGCAGAGCATGTCATTGTACAAAATCAGATCAAATTCAAAGCAAGGGATGCACACAAAGTTGGAATGAGCCCTGAGATTGTTTGCTATCTCTTGTATTTCACAAACAACTTGTTAAGACTGTAAATACATTTGGTTAGGGATGTGTTATGCATCCAAGCACAAATCCAGGCTGGGTGGTGAGTGTGTTGAGAGCAGTCCTGCAGAGAAGGACTTTGGGGTACTGGTTGATGAGGCACTTGACATGAGCTGGCAACATGTGCTGGCAGTCCAAAAAGCCACCCATGTCCTGGGCTGAATCAAGAGAAGTGTGGTCAGCAGGTCAAAGGAGGTGATTCTGCCCCTCTACATTTCTCTAGTTGAGACCCTGCCTGCAGTACTGTGTCCAGTTCTGGGGCACCAACACAGGAATTGTAGAATCATAGAATGATCTGGGTTGGAAGTGACCTCCAAAAGTCATCTAGTCCACCCCCTCTGCAGTCAGCAGGGACATCCTCAACTAGATCAGGTTGCCCAGAGCCCTGTTGAGCCTCACCTTGAATATCTCCAGAGATGGGGCCCCAGCCACCTCCCTGGGCAACCTGTTCCAGCACTCCACCACTGTCATGGTAAAGAACTTGTTCTTGACATCCAATCTAAGTCTGCTCTTCTCTAGTTTGAAGCCATTGTCTCTTGTTCTATCACTACAGGCCTTTGTAAACAGGCTTTCTGTATCCTTCTTGTAGAGCCCCCTCAGGTACTGGCAGGCTGCCATTATGTCCCCAGATCCTTCTCCAGGCTGAACAACTTCTGTCCTTGTAACAGAAGTGCTCCAACCCCCTGATCATTTTCATTGCCCTCCTCTGGAGCTGCTCCATCAGATCTGTGTCAGTCCTGTATTACAGGCTCCAGAGCTGGACACAGTACCTCAGGTGAGAGCTCACCAGAGCAGAGCAGAATGGCAGGATCACCTCCCTGGCTCTGCTGGCCATGCTTCTTTTGATGCAGCCCAGGATATGATTTTCCTTCTGGGCTGCAGTGCCACACTGCCTGCTCATGTCCAGTTTCTCACCCATCAGCATCCCCAAGTCCTTCTCCACAGGGCTGCTTTCTCTCACCTCCTCCCCAGCCTGTATTGATAGTGAGGATTGTTCTGGGAGAAGGACAGGGATCTCCTGGGGATGGTCCAGGGAAGGGCCCCAAAGATGATCTGGGGGCTGGAGCACCTCTGCTATGAGGACAGGCTGAGCAATTTGTGTCTATTCATCCTGGAGAAAAAAAGGCTCCAGGGAGACCACAGAGCAGCCTTCCAGTATTCAAAAGGGTCTACAGGAGAGCTGGAAGGAGACTTTTTATGGAGGTATGTGGTGACAGGACAAGGGGGAATGGTTTTAAACTAGAGTAGGGGAGATTTAGATTGGACATTAGGAAGAAATTCTTTACAGTGAGGATGGTGAGACTCAGGAAGCTGTGGACACCTCATCCCTGGAAGTGTTTAAGACCAGGTTGGATAAGATTTTGAGCAACCCAAGTTAGCAGAAAGTGTTCCTGCCCATGGCAGAGGGGTTAGAGCTAGATGATCTCTAAGGTTCAGCTTCCAACCCAAACCATTCTACGACTCTATGGCACAGTTTGTTTGTATGTGGTTTATATCAGCAGTATTGTTTCCAGGCTTTTCAAACATGTTCCTAATCTAACAACATCTTCTTGGGCTATCTGTCTCACAGTTGGAAGTCATTTCACTTGCTAATGCTTCACAATCTGTTTTGCTGTGGAATTTATTTCCTTCCAAAAGTTGCAGTTGGGCCACTGTCAGCTGCCCCTCAGTGCTTTTGTACCATTGCTCCAGCAGGCTCCAGCAAGTGAATATGCACTGGAATTAACCTCCATTTTTACCCTTAAAAAGGGTTTTGTCTTTTCCTTGTGCTTTCACACCCCTGTTTTCATGTGCACTGTCTTACAACCAAGACCTGCTTACCTTCACAGAGACACCTGTCACCTACTGCAGAGGTTTTCAGGGCATAACAGGATTAGACCTGTAAGAAAAATCCCTTATCCTGGCAGAGACAACAGGAACCTTGGGCTGTCCCACAGGAGGACATCAGGGTTGTTCCCATGCTCATTACTGCTGCCTTCATCTTTGGCCTTGTTCCAGCCACATCTCCACAGGCCTCAAATTCAGTGTTGTTTCAGCAGCTTAATTAGATATTCCCCAGCATGGACTGGGTTCAGGACTAAAGCAGGAGATATGTCTCATCTTTTATATCACCCTCCTCAATATATGTGTAATAACACAGGCTGGAGCCTTTCTGCCTCTTCCAGAGGACACCATCCAAAGTGAAAGCCACTTTGAACATGCCAGGACAGGTTTTTTTATGAGAGTTCAAGAAGATTTCTTTAGATTGCTTGTGTTAAAGGTGTTGTGAGCCACTGCTCTCCCAGCTACCTCTGTCAAGTTTAATGCTGTCTTCTTTCTCATTAGCCACTACCTGTCTGCTTAGCTGAGTCCTTAGAGACTTAAACTACCATCACAATATTTGACATGTTAAGTTAAAAAGTTAATGTTGCTTCAGAAACCTTTATAGAATCATAGAATGGTAAGGTGGGAAGGGACCTCAAAGCTCACCCAGTTCCAGCCCCCTGCCATAGACAGGGACATCTCCCACTAGCACAGGTCACTCAAGGCCTCGTCCAACCTGGCCTTGAACACCTCCAGGGAGGGAGCAGCCACAACCTCCCTGGGCAACCTGTGCCAGTGTCTCACCACCCTCACTGCAAACAACTTCCTCCTAACATCCACTTTCAATCTCCCCTCTGCCACTTCAAACCCATTGCCCCTTGTCCTGTCATTGCAAGACCTTGTCAATACTCCCTCCTCAGCCTTCCTGTAGACCCCCTTCAGACACTGGAAGGCTACTCTAAGGTCTCCTGGAAGCCTTCTCTTCTCCAGGCTGCAGAGCCCCAACTCTCTCAGCCTGTCCTCATAGCAGAGCTGCTGCAGCCCTCTGAGCATCTTCGTGGCCTCCTCTAGACCTGCTCCAACACTTCCATGTCCTTCCTGTGCTGGGGGCTCCAGAACTGCACACAGGACTCCAGATGGGGTCTGATGATTACCTATTTATAGTTACTTCTGATTAATTCTGACAAGCTGAAAAAAGGTGACAAAGATAGAATTGTAGAATCTGAAAATCACAGAATCAGAAAATCACTCAGAGAATAACTAACATTGGAAAAGATCTCTAAGACTCAGTCCAACTGTTAACCCAGCACTGCCAAGTTCCCCACTAAACCATGTCAGAATACTCATTCAAAGCACAAGTAGCAAAGCATCCTTGATTTCCACATGGCCTTATTGTACCTAAAGAAAATATAAGAGTCTGAAGCCAATGAACAACCATTCTGGATGATCTAATCTGGCAATAGATTTGCAGTGGCTGGAGGTAAAGTCCCAGAGACATCTCTTTTCTCTTTCACTTTATATTTCCCAAGAGAAATCCATGTTTTATTTTCCATAGTGGTTTCCTGGACATCCCTGGAGGCTCATAGAGTTTTTAAAAACATCTCAACTATAGCCAGGGAGTGCTAAAACCATCCTCTGGTGACACAAATTTCCCACTGATGGCTGAGCTTCCTGATCAAAGTCAACCCTCTCAATATGACACTATGTCATTCTTTTTGTTTGAAACAGCTTCTTTTGGTTGTCTGTACTATGGTGGGAAGCTCCTTGATTCATGCCAGATTTGCAAGTGTGTGCTGAAGGCAAAGTGATGTCATGAGAAGCCTTCTTCTCTGGAGACTTTCAGAGTCTACCTAAATTTCTTGCTAGCATATACTGCTTCTGCTTTCTTCTTGGGAGTTTTAGTAAGTTTTAGTACTCCAGGATTGTCAGAAGCCACATGGAGCAGCAGAGCAACAGCTCTGCTGTTCTGCTTTTGCCTTATGTGATGCAGGCTGCCTAGAGAGGCTGTGAAGCCTTCTTCTCTGGAGACTTTCAGAACTCATCTGGACATGATACTATGCAACCTGATCTGGGTAAACCTGGTTTAGCAGGAGGGTTGGACTAGATGATCTTCAAGCCCCACCATTCTGTGATTCTGTGAGTGGACAGACAGGGACATGATGTAGTTGGGCAGGGATTCTTTGTTGTTTCACCCAAGGGAAAGTAAATGGGCATTTATGTCATCACAAAGTTCAGCATCAATTCTACCCTTCCAGCAGTTCAGGCCATGGGGAAAACTTCTCTCTCTCTGGTTTAAAAGGAGGGCATGATTTAGTGTGCTAAATAAGATAAATGTAACCATTTATTAAGATTGTTAGTCATGGAATCATAGAGTCAGAGGGTTGGAAAAGACCTTTAAGACCATTGTGTCTAATCAGTATCTAACTCACATCTGGTGCTGAACCATATCCCTCAGCACCACATCTCTGCCTCTTCGAAACACCTCCAGGGATGGGGATTCTCCCCAGGGATGTCTATTCCACCTCCCTGGGGAGCCTATTCCAGATCACAGCAATGAGCTTTCTCACCTCTAAAGGTGCAACCTGTTCCAGTATTTCAGCACCCTCACTGTGGAGAACTCCTCCTCATATCCAGTCTCCCCTGCTCCAGTTTCAAAACACTGCCTCTTGTCCTATCACTGCTTCTAAACAGCCTTCCTCAGCCTTCCTCTAGGCCTACTTCAGATACTGAAATGTTGCTCTAAGGTCTCCCTGGAGTCTTCTCCAGGCTAAGCAACCCCAGCTCTCTCAGCCTGTCTTGGTAGGAGAGGAGCTCCAGCCCTCTGAGCTGAAGTAGTGATGTGATCCTTTAGAGCCTGAGCAGCACTGGGCAAGCACATACACACACTTTACTGCATACATTCAAGCATTAGTAATGTTTATGTTGCTACAACAGTCAGAAATGACCTGAGGGACTTGGATTCAGTGTACATTTATAGTAAAGCAGGCTGTGATCCAAGTTCAAGCCAGAGATTCTCATTCTGAAGGGCTTCCTTCTAGACTTTCTCTCCTTGTGTTGCAAAGCTTTTTTTATTTATTTTTTTTTAAAAGCAGCTACATGAAAACTGGTGCCAAAAAAAATGAAGTTTCTCCTGAGTTTGGGTTCAAACCACAGCATTTAGGTAAAACAATCCTGTTTGAGGTCCTCTTCCCCTAACTCTTTTTATTAAGTGTTGAATTCCTGCCTGTGAGAACATATTTAACTACTTTTGTTCGTGCTGAGTGACTACATGAAAACACAGCTTTTGGATTATCAAGTGCTAGAGCAGCATTTTCCTAACAGTTGGACTTCATGATTTTAAAGTCCTTTTCCAACCAAAATGATTCTATGATTTCTATTTCTGCGTTTTACCCACTGGCTTACAGAAACTGGTGAGAACATTGAAATGTAGACTCATTAAGACTGCTCTGCTTATATTCATGGAGTTTAGTTTACTTGCAAGCAGAAACCATCTCATGTGTTTATAGCATGAGCTCATGGCTGGTTTCCAGCATCAGTTTCAGACTTCTTCTGCTCAGAATATTTAAACTGTGCTGTGTGGCCAAAGCTTGGCTGTAGAAAACAGCCTCAGTATTCCCCTAAATGCAACACATACATGGTGAGATGGTGAGAAGCTCAATACAAGCCACCAGTGTGCACTTGCAGCCTAGAGAGCCATCCATATCCTGGGCTGCCATCCATATCCCCTGTGCCCAGCAGGTCGAGGGAGGTGATCCTCTCCCTCTGCACCGCTCTCGTGAGACTCCACCTGGAGCACTGTGTCCAGTTCTGGAACCCCTGTTACTGGAAAGATCTGAATGTGCTGGAGGGTGTCCAGAGAAGGGCCAGGAGGATGAGCAGAGGGCTGGAGCTGCTCTGCTGCGGGGACAGGCTGAGGGAGTTGGGGTTGCTCAGGCTGGAGAAGGCTATGAGGAGACCTTATTGTGGCCTTCCAATAACTGAAGGGGCCTAGAGGAAAGCTGGTGAGGGACTTTTTAGGGTGTCAGGTAGTGATAGAACTGGGGGGAATGGATCTAAGCTAGAGGAGGGTAGATTTAGATTAGACACTAGGAAAAAGTTCTTCACCATGAGGGTGGTGAGACATTGGCACAGGTTGCCCAGGGAGGTGGTGGAAGCCTCATCCCTGGATGTTTTTAAGGCCAGGCTGGACGTGGCTCTGGGCAACCTGATCTAGTGCGAGGTGTCCCTGGCCATGGCAGGGGGGTTGGAACTGGATGATCATTGAGGTCCCTTCCAACCCTGACAATTCTGTGAGATGGGAATTGTGCCTTGGAAAACAATTATTTTTTCTTTTGTAAGCCTTGGTCTTTCCTCCCTTGTAAAAAGTGATAGGACAAGAGGAAATGGCCTCAGTGACCTAAACCAGGGCAGGTTTAGGTTGGATATTGGATAAAACTTCTTGACTGAAAGGGTTTTCAAAGATTGGAATAGGCTGCCAAGGGAGGTGGTTTGAAAGAGGCAGAGATGTGGTGCTGAGGGACACCTCAGCAGACCAAGCACCAGACTCAGTAGAGTTAGAAAATGGTTGGACTTGATGATCTTACAGGTCTTTCCCAACCAAAGCCATTCTGTGATTCTAAATAGGTGGTAGCACTTACAGTCTCCTTTCTCTCCAATGTCTATCCCATATAACAGACCCATACCTTCATTGCCCTTAGTGTCAAGGAGAATTACATGGAAAAAAAGGGAAATCACAGAATCACAGAAACATTCAGGTTGGAAAAGCGCCTCAGGATCACGAAGTCTGACTGATATTCCCTACTCTACAAGGTGCACCCTAAACCATTTCCCCAAGCACCACATCCAAATGACTTTTAAACACATCCAGGGTTGGTGTCTCCACCACCTCCCTGGGCAGCTCATTCCAATGCCTGATCACTCTTGCTGGGAGAAAATGTTTCCTAATATCCAGTCTAAACCTACCCAGTCACAGCTTGGGGCCATTCCCTCTTGTTCTATCACTAATTGCCTGTGAGCAGAGCCCAGCAGCAGCCTCTCCACAACGTCCTTTCAGGTAGCTGTAGACAGCAATGAGGTCTGCCCTCAGCCTTCTCTTTTTCAAACTAACCATCCCCAGCTCCTTCAGTCACTCCTTGTAAGGTTTATCCTCCAAATATTTTACATAAGATTTATCTTCCAAATATTTCACACACCATGCAAACATCTGAGACAATGGTCAGGCAGCTGGATTTCTGCAGGTACACTTTTCTTGACTCCAAGACTGCAGTTTAAATTGCATGCAGCTTGTGGTGCCAAGAATGTTATTTTCTGGGATTATTGTTTTAGTTACAATCAGCTCTCATGTTCTTTGTTTTTTGTTTTTTGGCCTAGTCCCCTTGAAAGGACAGAGAAGTCAGTCTGCAGCCCTAAGAAATCTATCTTTAAACCAAAGCATACAGGTGTGCCTTCCTCTGCAAAGTATCTTACCAGAGAGCAATGCTGCTGCAGGTTCTACACCCTTCCCCACCTTTCACTATTTCCCATCTGGGTGTAACTCACATTTTCCTACTGCAGAATTTCCTCCCCAATTCTCCTTGGCTTCTTAAAAGTAAAGGTTGTTGCTTCCCTGGTTTTATTTTATTTCCTGCAGGCTGGGTTCCACTTACTGGCCACCTAAATCTTACCCAGCTGTAAGTGCTATATTTTTCTGTTGCCTTTTATCTAAAGCCATCATCAGTGCCCTTTTGTGTTAGACATAAAAGTTGTACTGCAAAGGAGATCAGAGAATATTGGTGAAGTAAAAATTTACTGGGAAGCTGTCACCTAATCTTCAGCAAAATCTAGGCTTTAGTGGGGGAAAAAAAGAAAAGTAGTTACCTGGAACAAGTGGCAGGGATGGCAAACCCTCAAGGCTCTGCAGGGTGTCATACTGCAGTGCTCACCTACAGTGATGGACCTCAGGGGGATTCATCTATGTGCTTAAGTGAGGCATGCAGCTGGTTTCTGTCAAGGGTCATGGCTGGGCAGGTCACTAAATGAACCCTTCTGCTTCCCAAAGGAAGGAGAAAGGGAATAAGGGAGAGAGACTGATGGAGTGGGAAAGGCACTAAACCAGCTGGGATGGAAATAAGCAAAACAAAACCAAATCAAACCAACAACAAGCCAGAAACTGTGAAACTCCTTACACCATGCATAGAACAGTTACTTTTGTTTCTGAGGTCAGAGCACCTTGCAGTGAACCATGTCCTGGAAAAGTTATGGTAGGTGGTGAGGACTGAGAGACACAGTGCAAAGAGTTTGAGAAGAAACAGCATCACTTTAGCTACTAAACAGATGTGGCCAGCAGCTGGCAACCTGTCAGCAAAAGCAGGGGCTGGAAAGGCACTCAAAAGACCAGTCAAGGCCAGCAGTGAGGTGGAGTATAGAAAGGTTAGTTTAACTAACAGTAGTAATTTCTGCTTAACCCACTACCATCGGACCAGCCGACACTGGGGCTCCTTTAGCTCTTATATAAACATCACCAAGCCCTGTCCCACTCTAGTTAGGATGATTTCTTTAATTAATCCAAGCAAAGAAGCTGCTTAATGTACAACAGGAACTCGTGTGGGGTACACCAGGTAACAATCTCTGTCTCCTTGCCCCATTCCTTTGCCACTTCAGGCTGCGAGTGACTTCTTGGATTGCCACAAATTTGCATGATGGGAAATATAAGCAAATAGCTGAGCTGAAAACTCCTCTCGGTGCCATCAAAACGCTGAGCTGAGCCACTGACGAAAGAGACAGGCAGTTAGTGACCAGGAACAGCCGCAGGGGCTTTGAAACTGGTGGAGGCAGGCAGAGTCTTACGGAGCTTGTTCTACTTTTGCAGCTCTTCCGCATCTAACGCAGAACCAAATCCCACTCCCGGAGCGGGGTGACAAAATGCAGCAGATGGCAGCACCGTACAAAGGAAGCAGCACCTTTTGCTTGGCTCAGGATCACCCCTTGCTTAGCTCAGGATCACCCTTTGCTTAGCTCACGATCACCCTTTGCTTGGCTCAGGATCACCCTTTGCTTAGCTCAGGATCACCCTTTGCTTGGCTCAGGATTACTCTTTGCTTAGCTCAGGATCACCCTTTGCTTGGCTCAGGATCACCCTTTGCTTAGCTCAGGATTACCCTGAGCCTACAGACTGCACCCTTCCTCACACTGAGCCCATCAATGGCTCCGTTTCACTTGTCTGGGTTTCAGCTCACTTTAGTTTCTGCAAGGATTCGACAAGGCCAAATCCCAGGTCCTGCACTTGGATAACAGCAACCCCATGAATGCTTCCAGGCTTGGGGCAGAGTGGCTGCAAACGGCCCAGCAGAGAAAGGCAGCTGAAGATGAGCCAGCATGTGCCCAGGTGATGAAGGCCAGCAGCAGCTGGTCTGGACCAGCAATAGTGTGGCCAGCAGGACCAGGGCAGTGATTGTCCACCTGGACTCAGCATTGATGAGGCCATACCTTGAGTAATGGTTCTCTTTTGGGCCCCTCACGACAAGAAGGACATTGAGGGGCTTGAGCAGGTCCAGAGAACAGCAACAAAGCTGGTGAAAGGTCTGGAGATCAGGTCTGGTGAGGAGCAGCTGAGGGAACTGAGGCTGCTTAGTCTGGACAAAAGGAGACTGAGAGGAGACTTTCTTGCTCTCTAAAATTCCCAAAAGGAGTCTGCAGTGAGGTGGGTGTTGGTCTCCTCTTCCTAGTAACAAGTGATAAGACAGAAGGATGTGGTCTCAGCTTGCACCAGCAGGGATTTAGTTTGGATATTAGAAGAAACTTCTTAACTGAACAAGTTCTCAAAGACTAGCACAGGCTGCCCAGGGAGGTGGTTGAATCCTCATCCCTGGAGATGTTTCAAAGAGGCAGAGATGTGCTGCTGAGGGACATGGCTTAGCCCCAGCCTTGGTAGAGTTAGAGAATGGTTGGACTCAGTGATCTTAAAGGTGTTTTCTAGCTGAAACAATTCTACGAATCTATAATTAGTTATTTGTCAGCAAGTGTCTTAAATTAGGAACCAGGCAGGAAAATTCAAAGCTGAATGTCTTTGCATGTTCAAAAGAACATCACTGAGATGCTGTCAGCATAAATAAATAACCTGGAAGGGAAGAGCTGCTGATACTAAGATGCACCTACTTGAAATAAGACCATCATTTTGATTTAATTTTCACTGTCTTTTTAAAGCACCTGAGCCAGCAATTAAAAGGGTGGATCAGATAAATCCAATTTAATGGCCTTTTAAAAGGCAGCATTTCATGCATTCATGCCTATTTGAGGAAGACAGAGCAGGACAACTCTCCTGAATGTTTTTGGTTGCTGAGTTTTGTCACACATTTCCTGCATGAAGTGTAAAACCTTTCAGCTAAAATAGGGCTCGTATCACTGAGAAACATTAAGTGTTTCAGACATGTTTTAAGAGAAGATGATATAAGAATAATATTTGACTAAAAAGGGATGGGGAAGAGAAAATCTCCATCAGATGCTACTCAGAAGAGCTTTGGGAGGGAGGTCTCCCAAGTCCTTCCAACATTTGGCTTCCATGGCGCTCCTGCTCTGTCAGATTCATCACTTTGGACTCCAGCTGGCAGCCTGTGGGGTTTGTGCAAGACCCAAGCTCTGTGTTCCAGACAGATATGGAAGGATTATCTGGGTCACAACAACCTCCTTAAAGCATCAGGCTTGGGGCAGAGTGGCTGGAAAGCTGCCCAGCAGAGAAAGACCAGGGGGTATTGATCAACAGCTGACTGAAGATGAGCCACTGTGTGCTCAGGTGCCCAAGAAGGCCAACAGGATCCTGTCCTGGATCAGCAACAGTGTGGCCAGTAGGACCAGAGGAGTGATTGTCCCCCTGGACTCAGCACTGGTAAGGCCACATCTTTAGTACTGGGTTCAGCTTTGGGGCCACTCACTGCAAGAAGGAAATTGAGGTGCTGGAGCAGGTCCAGAGAAGGGCAACAAACCTGGTGATGGGTATGGAGAACAGGTCTGGTGAGGAGTGCCTGTGGGAATTGGAGTTGTTTAGTCTGAAGAAAAGGAGTTTGAAGGGGAGACCTCACTGCTCTTTACAACTCCCTGAAAGGAGGCTGCAGTGAGGTGTGGGTTGGTCTCATCTCCCTAGTTTCAATTAATAGAATGGGAGGAAATGGCCTGAAATTGTGCCAGGGGAGGTTTAGGTTGGATATCAGGAAAAATGTCTTTCCTGCAAGAATGGTCAGGCATGGCAACAGGCTGCCCAGGGAGGTGGTGGAGTCACCATCCCTGGAGATGTTCAAGAGATGTGTGGACATGGCACTTTGGGACATGGTTTGCACTTTTCCAGCTAAAGCAGTTCTGTGACCACTGTGTCAAACCATTCTCTAGCTCTGCCAAGTCCAGTGCTAAACCATGTCCCTCAGCACCTCATCTCGGTGTCTTTACACTCCAATTAAAAAATATAATAATTACAAATCTGAATTTAGTGTTTGACTGTGGTTAAGTCAGAAATGATCTGGCAGTGATAAGCCATACTGGACAGTCAGTTCCTTGGGTCATTCTGTGTAAGAAATAAGGGAAGTGCTCCATTTTGTCTGCAAATGAGGCAGATATTGGAAAGGATAGGTACAAGGCACAGTGACTCAAGAGGGAGAACACATTCAATTGAAAAGAGCAGGATACCAGAAGGACAATGAAAAAAAAACCAAAACAAACAGAAACAACAGATGTCAAAAGTAAACAAACCAAACCCAAACCCCAGCAAACAACAAGCTGAGTGGTGCTGTTGATAAGACTGAAGGACAGGATGGGTGCTGTAGAGAGGGACTTGGACAGCATGGAGAGGTGGTGATGGGTACAAGTTACTGCTGGGGAGATTCCCACTGGACTCCAGAAGAAAATGTTTCCCCATGAGAACAGTCAGCCATTGGAATCATTTCCCATGGGAAGCAGTGGATTCCCTACACTGGACAGTTTTAAGACTCATCTTGACAGGTGCTAGGCCAGCTCACTTCACTAGGCTATCACCTGGAAAGGCTGGACCAGATGATCTTTGGGGTCCCTTCCAACCTGGCATGCTGTGATTCTGGGACATTTTATCTGCTCATTTCATTACTGTTTGAACTGCTTCACTTTAAATCATGCCACAGACTATTTATACAGGCTCAAACAGAATATTTATTAGAAGTGACTGTGAAGCCTGAATATAAATCGAGATGTTAAGTGAGTAGTCTCAGTGGACATTTATAATTAGCCTGTGAATGTATAAGTAGGCATTAAGTGCAAGCTACCTAAAGAACTGAGACAAATCTACCATTTTCAGTATGAAGGGGGTTGGGTTTTACATGGTTGCATTTACTCACACAACACATCTGGGTAAACATGGATTCTCAGGGCTCTCAGGTTCCCTGAACCCACAGCACAGAGATTTTTGTGGTGACTGGAGGGCATTCCTTGGTCACAGAAGACCCCAGGATGGTCTTCTTACAAACCCTTCACAGAGAGCAGTTGTGTGTGTGCCAACCCATAACCCAACCCAAACCACTTCCAACCCAACCACTCTGTGATTCTATGAGTCTATCATATCCAGCAGTGTGCAGCATGAAAATGCTCCAGAGAGATTATTGTGTGTGAAAAGTTGTTCAGGTACCAAACTGCCAAATACCACCCATTATTTAGTGAAGAGCATGCTAATTACTACAGCTCTTTCAGCAGTCTTTGGAAGAGTACACATTTTAAAGCTCCCTCAGCAGAGTGGTGCTGGGACTCCTCTCTTGGCTACTCACTTTCTGTGTGTTGTTCACTGGAGGATAACAAGTAGAAGATAATTTTTAAAAAACCCAAATAATCCTACAGCAGAGAATTGTCCTCTAATTCACTAATGCAGGATGTTAGCAACCGCAACATGCAACTATTAAGCTCCTACAGCAACATTAATTTGGTCACAGTGTCCATCTGGTTTATTTTACAGTAGGCATTAGGCAGCAGCAGCACAGCAGTCAATGGATTCTGTTAATTTAATTGCCAAGCTGTATATTATTATTATGCAATGGTCTAATTATATTGCTCCAAACAAGCAGGGGCAGTTTAGTTGGGTCGTTCCAGATTAACTGTGAAGCTGCTGCAGTAGGAGAGAGTGGCCACAAACCAATGCACCAGTACAGATTAGAATCATGGAATCATAGAATCATGGAATCAGTCAGGGTTGGAAGAGACCACAAGGCTCATCTAGTTCCAACCCCCCTGCCATGGGCAGGGACACCCTAGATCAGGCTGGCCAGAGCCTCATCCAGCCTGGCCTTAAACACTTCCAGGGATGGAGCCTCAACCCCTGGGCAAACCCATTCCAGGCTTTTACCACTCTCATGCTGAAGAACTTCTTCCTCATGGCCAGACTGAATGTCCCCATCTCCAGCTTTGTTCCATTCCCCCTAGTCCTGTTACTGCCTGATAGCCTAAGAAGTCCCTCCCCAGCATTTTTTATAGGCCCCCTTCAGATATTGGTAGGCCACAATAAGGTTACCTCAGAGCCTCCTCTTCTCCAGACTGAACAGCCCCAACTCTTTCAGTCTCTCCTCACAGCAGAGCAGCTCCAGCCCTCTGAGCATC